>OMMV01159589.1:0-11997 GCA_900302635.1 Chatrabus melanurus
GTTTCTCTCCACCAGATGTAACAAGACATCCGATTGGTTCACTCAGTAACTCAGCTGGCTACCAATAGAGGGCAGCAAAGCCCAAACATAACAGAGTTGACCAAAATTCTAGGACTAACATTTTGAGATCACTTATGAAAAATGTAACGACTTTTGGAGCCTGGAACATTTATAGATAATTTAAACATGACTCAAACAAAACAACAATAATAAGGCAAATTACCAATTATTCTGTCAGAAAACTAATTATCAAAATACATGTCATTAGGACATCTAATTTTGTGCATTTCTCTCAAATCAATTTGAAATAATACATTAGTTGCACCTCTTTTGGTGATTATTTTTATCATGCGATCAAACTAGACAAATTAAAATCACTGGTACATAAATGTTTCAAGTGAGATTAAAATTAAATGCAGTTGAAATACATGGACCCTAATTTGCCCCTTAGTTGGAGAATCACCCATATTCTTCAACTAGATTTCATATTATTTTTACTGATCAATATCCACACACGCTCTGACGATCTTACAAAAACATGACCAAAGCAGGAGGAAGTGACAGGCCGAGCAGACCCGATCAAAATGTTGGCGATGTTATGGATTGACATGTAATCACAACACAAGTCTAAATGATGCTTTCTTTGGAAATTTAATTAGGGATGTCCAGATCAGGTTTTGGTTTTTTTTCTCCAAAAAACAGCTTTATTGGGCTGATTATCTGATCAAATCTAGTCGGGGCATCCTTAGATTTAATCATAAGTACAATTTAGAGCTTGACAGAATGGACAACTGATACAAAGCATTAACTCCAGAGAGTTTCTAGTTCCGATGGTCAAGTGGACAACTGTTAATGTCGAGCCCTGAGACAGACAGACAGACAGACAGACACACACACACACACCCCCCTGATGGTTTGTATTTGAAAACATGCACATTAGGGTCTGCTCCTTTCTCTGCCCTTGACCAAGGCAGCGTCTCTACATCTGGAGTTGGTCCCCGGACTGTGGCTGTCCACTGCTCCTAGTGGTTGGATTGTGTCCAACTATAATTAGGATGGGTTAAATGCAGAGGACAAATTTCGTTGTACATATGCATGTACAATGACAATAAAGACCCTTCTTCTTGAAGCGACTGAAGCAATTGGCAGGATCAATCAAGCAGAAATATCTACATCAGCATCAAGTTTTTTACTCTGTGGATTGCAGTGGTAACCATGGAGGCATGCATGGGATTGACAGGAGCAGCACTGATCATGAACGTCACTTCTCCGTCTATGAAACTTGCACCTGTGTCCAGGTCAAAGCCCAAACGAAGATCAAAATGAGGTTAAAGGTGGTGACAGATGGTTTCATATGTTCAGAACTGATAGCGGACTTAAAAGAAGCACCGTTGAAGTCACAGACTGCATATATACTGGGTAAACCCTCTGTGACGTCACCCATAGGTTTTCCAGAGAGCGGTTTTGAAGCTCAAAATGAGGAGGATCCAAATGTCATCATCTTGGCAGTGCTCAACTCCGCCTAACATGGCTAACCTATAAACGGGTAAACAGGTGGCGCATGAGCAAGCCCAGAGTGACATGGGCGGAACAAACGAAGCCCTACCACGCCCCCGTTACCAAATAAACGAAACTAAGCGTAAGGGGTAGTTTTCAGGTGGCTTGGATGTGGGAATTGAAACGTATGACCGGCGTATTGCCTCAGTCACTGTTGCACCATCAGTGGACCTAATGTCACCAAGCTACCTGCTAATTATTGCTAACTGTGCTAACATATATAAATTAAATAACACTGAAATGTCGCTCAACAGACATACTAGAGCACAGACTTCACTGGTGGTCCGTTAGTTCCATTAACGCACAGTAAACCACATTATATCAGACATTTGTCAATGACGTTTGGGCTATTCAAGGAACTGCAAGATTTACCACTTCTGTGTTGGCTTTATTTTTCAGCACCGAGGGATGTGGCTTGGCTAAAAGGCCATTCAGCACGGCTGACTCCAACGTTTATACCTTTTATGAAACGCACAACGGGATCAATGAATTCATTCCCTCACCGAGCTTCCAGACGACACTGGATTCACTTCATTCTGAAACATCAGGGTTCCTAAACTCAGCCCTCATGCACCCCCTGCTCTGCAGGTTTCCCATTTCACCCTGCCCTTCTCGCACCCAAAGCAGCCCGTGATTGGCTGAACACACCTGATCAGTGGGTGGTGCAGGAACAAATTCACTGCACGGGTACAGCTGGCCTGATCTTGAGAACCATTGTGATAGAACTAGCCCAAAAGTGCTCAGAAAACACGTGGATGACACACCCACCTTTCCCAGAATTAGGCACGCAGAGATAATTGTATAGGGACTTTTAAACAGCCAAGATCACTAACAATAAAATATCTGAACTCATTTCAACAAAATTAGCCATTTTCCTATATATTAACATGCAGTCTATGCCCTTGGACAGGACACAGCTCTGTCCACCCCGCTGTAAATGGGGAATGTAAATTCTTCCCCGCTTGGCTGGGGAAGTATATACACTGGGGCTTCCTGAGTTGGACTGGTGTCCTGTTCAGGAGCAGTCGTACTCTCATCCTCTTCAGGCTACGCACTCCACATATAAGCACACACACCAAGGGGCCTCAGGGCCTAGATCGGACTTACTTCTTCCTCTATAGAGCAACATGGGACCTTGACCTTTGACCTTGAACATTGACCAAGAATAAGCAAAATTAAATCACTTCTTCCATCCACAGACCCACTGTACCTGAAAATGGAATTAGGCATTCCGCCTCTGCTGGCAGCGCTAATCAATCCAGTGATACTTGAAATAATCTTGGCATAATTAATCCACTATAATGAACAGTCTGTCTGCTTTTAGTTTTTTCCCCTCTGAAGTCACATAATTTTAGTGTACTCAAAAGCATGATGTGATTTAAAGATTGTAGGCACCTGAAAAATAAAATAAAAACAATCCAACATGGATTATGTAGAAAAAAAACTACACATCATGAATCAACATTGGATAATTGTTTTTCTTCTACGTTGCCAACATGATGACTGTTTCCGTTACAGATTTGTGCAAAAGTGATATCAGAATGTCGACAAAACACTATCGTGAAACGACAGCATTTCCATTGATTGATGGAATGCGACTGCTGGGTTTTGTCCTCTCGCGATAACTGTCATTCTAGTGACGCTCTCGTGAGAACTGTAATTCCAATAGTCATAGCGACGGAAGGGTAAGTCCAGCTAAATATTGCCATTTCGTTATTTAAAAATAAATAAATAAATCCAATATTGCCGTAATGTCATCTCTTATGAGGTTTAATCAGCTCTCCAACTCTTACCTTTCTCATTTATTTGAAATAATTACAACACTGTAGCAATCTAACATTCACAACCGATGCCCAACTGTGGATTTAATCAGGTGCAAATTTCAAGTTTGCCAAAATAAATAGATAAAACTACTTTTTCTTCTCATCAGGCACAGTTAAATACAATCGTCTCAATGTTTGGCTAAAATATTTTGGTAAAGGACAGGACACACTGATCTGTGCTTCATCGCCTTGCAGCAGTGTTAACTGGCAGACATGCAAGTGAAGAGGAAGATAACAGGTCTTGCTCTGTTCCAGTCCAAGCTTTCTCAACACCTGCTCCGGTAATGTCTGTGGTGCCAGCTTGTTCCAGTGGAAATACTTGTGGTCACCCAAAATAGGGCAGGACAGTGCAAAAGCCATATGGACTCTCATCTGGTGTTGCAGGATGGGCTTGTCGATTCTTGCGGACTGTGATTACAGTCACCTGCGTCATTGATTTTGTAAATGGGGCTAAGACCCATCTTATGATGCTGCTGAATGCCTTAGATCGCAGTCTCAACGATGGGAATGTCGATCACTCCTTCAGCCGACGGTGACCAATATTTTCTCTCCACTTGGTTATGTCTGTGGAGGTAGAGTACGTGCTCCACTACTTCCTCACTCCTTGCCAGCAGAAGCATGCCTGATGTCTCCTTCTCCAATCCAAGGCATGGCAGCACCTTAGATTCAAAAGCCATCTTCATTCCATCCATGATTTTGCCGAGAACATCAAGCACTGAGGTCACTGATGTGTCACCAGTTTCATCTCGGAGCGGGACTCCGTAGGGTTTGTTGACGATAACGAACTCTTTGTCCTGGTACAGGATGCTTCTGTGAAGGCATTTGGCTGACACGTTCGGGTAAACGTTCTGGAGCTGCTGACTGAACCGTTTCAGGTCCATCATCCTCTTCTGATGAGCGGATACTGGAGGCTTCATCCCCTTGGTCTCAGTCTGGGTCTTCTCCTGCTAGATCTTCTGGGCCAGGTCGACAGCTCTCAGACGGTGCTTCTCCGAGCCGTGGTCCGAGCCCGGAGCCTGTTCGGCAGCGGTGGCCTGGCTCCGGCTGAGGGCCGCTGCTACCTCCGTACACCGACGGCCATTTGTTCGACGTTTGAGTGCAAAGAAAATGATATTCCGGCCGTAGTTCCAGTCACTCATACAAGCGGTTATTCTCCAGTTGTTCATTGTAGCACCGTGGGTAAGCTAGCACACTTACCCTGTCCACACCATGTATTTTAGAATGTCATGTGACTCTTTCTGTACGTCACGTGACCTGTAATAGCAGAAAAAGTGTTTCCATTCAAGTTTTGTGAAATATGGCTTTTTCGAATGGCCTGAAAAACCACCTCATGTGAGCAGAAAAACTTTTTGAGATATTTGAGTTTTTTCGAAATACACGTTTCCATTAAGTGCATTTTCAATTTGCTACTCGAAATTGCGCAATTTGAAAGATAATGGAAACCCGCCTAGTGCAGCTGATGGTGAAGCGTCCCCCCCCTTAACCTCCACACATGGAGACACTGCCAGAAAACCCAATCTGGTCACTCTGCAGTTTTTACTGAATGAAAACACTAAAATTACACAACTTCAAAAAACTAACAGATGAAGTGTTTACTGTGATGGATTATGTTTTCCCAAGCAGGTCTCAAGTAGCAGCAAATCCATTTTAATCGTGCTGTTATGAGCTGAAACCAAGCCCCAAACCACCAGTGCTGAAACATAAACCCAATGCACAATTGGCAAATCCTGCTGTTCCTTGAATGGCCACTTGAGACTGGCTCCAAAAGCGAGTCACTCCCCATAGACCCTCGTGTTAAAATATCCAACTTTAGCCCAGAAATAAACATGTGTACAGCCTATATTTTAAAGTTCTGAATCATTAGGGGCGTGGACGCTTTGAGTGACAGCTGTGCGTTGGTGAGAGGAGTCCAGTCTCCAGGGTCCGACTAACAGTGGCTGCTGTGTGGATCAACCGGTTATACTTTGTTGTACCCGCCCCAATCCACCCATTATGAAAACCACCGCCCAGTCTGCAAAAATGTGTGTTAATCAAACACCCGAACCAAAGTTAGCTTTACCTCGTTTATGAACTCCAAGATGGGGGGCGTGTTCGGGCTTCATTTGGCCCACGCACCACCACTATACCCATTTATGGGTTGGCCGGGAGTTAGATGGAGTTAAGCAATGCCAAGATGGCAAAATCCACAGCCACTCCATTTGAGTTTCAAACCCACTCTTCTGAAAACCTACAGGTGACATCACAGAGGGTTTGTCCAGGGTATATACAGTCTATGATTGCAACCAACGGCCATCTGCTATTCACGTGTTTTTTTGCATTACTGTATTCGACCGTTTAAGCGCACTGTGCGCTAAATGCATTGTTTTTGTTGAACATAAGGTACTTAGAAATCACTATTAAGCGCACATTTGCGTGCAGGTCTCGCTTGGACACATGAACCCTCGCTTCATGCGTGCAGTGAAACCTGGGAGAGAAACGGCAAGCAGTACATTTGAATTTCATTCCTTTATTCAGGGATTCCACGTTTGCAAAGACATTTGGCGACCCAAACTTGAACTATTGTGTTGCATTTTACAATGACACGTTTGGGATTTGCGTGCGGGACTCATTTTGACACAGGAAATGAAGCAAGGCTTCATGCGCGCAATGGAACCTCGCAGATTTACGACACCGACTCATCTGAGGAACCCTCCCTTCTTCTGAAACTGAAGTAAAACACAGCAAAAGGTAGCTTTCTGTCCGTTAAGATTATGTGACTAATGCTGTGAATGGCACGAATCCAGGTGGTGTGTTTTGATCCAGAAATGGTCCCAGATGCTGGAAGTAGCACCCCCCACAAACACCTCATGTGCACTTAAACGGTCGAAATGTGGTATAGCTCATGGACCAGCTCTTCCTCTGACTGGCCAAAAGCAATGGTATGGTCACACCAGCATTTCTAACAGTTGAATTTTAGAATATATGGATGATCAGTGACTCGCTGTGATCAACGGAGGAGGTTCACAAGGTGCTTTCACTCAACACGGGCAAACTTTGATACATACCAATTGTTAACCTCTGTGGGCAAAGACAGAAGCAGGAAATCCTAATTGGCCTGAGAATACCTTTGCCTTCAAATCCATTTTGACACAAACAAAACAAAAACATAACCACAGTTTGCCACTGCATGACCCAAAAAGTCACACCTGCACAATCCTGCAGAAGGACGACCCTGTGCCAATTTCCTATATGCCCAGAAACCTTTTGTTTCCAGAGACTAAAGCGTGACCCAATGTGAACGGATCAGCTGAAAAGTGCATGGTTTGAATATGTAACATTTATCCATCACCAGGGCAGATTTCATCATATTCTGACAGCGGTTATAAGAAACTAATCGGAAGCGGGCACGTTAACGACCCCGGTCCGGCTCACGGCGCTGTCTGGATCCTGCTGGGCTTGGACACAAATTTGCTTCACTGCGTATGTTGTTGTTGGAGCTGTGACTGTGTTCACAGAACAGTTCATTCATTTGCTTTGATGCCAAGATGAAACAGAAACTCAGCTATGTGAGGTCGAGCTGCTCCAACAGGATGTGCAGGGTTTGGCTGCCTTTTTAATCATCTACTTATTCCAGATTCACTTTGCTACAGATAAGCTTTTCAGGTTTTTTCTTCCAAGTATAAGACTATTATACAATTGAATGTTTCAAGTTCTTTGCAGTATTAGGATGACAATATGAGACAAAATTAATATAATACATACAGTCCAGCTTACTTTTAGCCCGTCTGTGACAGGTGGAAACTGCAAGTGTGACTCAACCTTTGGAACGAAACATGACTTTCAACAAGTCAAAAGATGGCATATTTATAGTTTTTCTTAATGTAACATGCATAAATTGGTTTATAAAAAAAGAAAAGTGAGGAGAAGTTCGTGTTGGTTATTCCCGTGTGAGGCATCTTAATTATCTCTGCCTCATGATGGGAGCTGCCAGGTTTGTATACAAGTTGACATACCTTTCAATGTGTTACGTTTGTTATTTAAAGGTGCTCTAACTCAGATTTTAAACATTAGTGTAGCAGCAAACAACTATTTTCCATGTAAAGATTTATTGGCTTCATGGTGCCCTGTGTGGAGAATGAAACAACATTCCGTCAAATTTCTGTTCCCTCTTACATTTCTGGTCTGGCCATGTGTGTGCATTTAGTGCATGCGAGTATCGCCAGGTGAAACCCGGCCGTGTGTGCACATTTAACACATGTTGGTCCCGCCCTGTGAAACCATTGCCCCTCCCCCCATTTATAAAGAGAGAACAGCACTCACTAGACACCACACAGCTGTTGATTTTTTTTTTTTTTTAAGGTGACGGACGACAGCTACTTTCCAGAAATATGTCCAAAACCACATTCAGGGGCCAAAAAGGCCTCTGACCAATAACAGGGTCAGACTAGAATCTACATGTCTGGCTTTTCCCCACACAGAGAGCTGTTCAACCTGTTAAAAGGATCCAGCTGCTGTTCCTTCTGCTCGATGCAAAGGATGGAGGGGGGAGAGGGTTGGGGAGCACTGTCCAAGGAGGGAAGCGTTGTTCTGGCGCTGAAAAACTCTTATTGCGACATCTAGTGGAAAAAAATTCATTTATTGCACCATTAAGAAAAAAAAACAACATACAAATATGATTGCTTTGTTATTGTTGGAAGGCGTATTTTTTTCATTTTTGAAGACGCTAGGGTAGTGGAGAATCCCTGCTGCCATCCTTGGTGTTAAAGTAAGCTCAACACAGCCTGGACTTTAAACACAGAGGTGACTAATCTCGTCTGAATCAGGGACTGTAAATAGGTCAGGCCTGGCAGCATGTGCTGGATCCATGGGTCCTGATTGGCAATGACCTCAGCAGATCGCCCGTCCATCCCCACCTTCGGAAAAGTAGCTATCTCTCTGCCATAGACGTGCGTGTCGCCTTGGCCTTTTCCAGTCACTGGGGTCCTCAACACTGAGGCACCTACGTGCTGGATCACGGCCTGAGAAATGCGCCACATGGCCAAAATGTCGTAGTCATTGTTCCCTTACAATGCAAGTGATACTCATCTTAGTCTCCGTAAAAACCGTAACGGTACCCAAAATTCCTCCAAAGACACTTGTTACCAAAGACGTCCAGCCTCAGGTCACTGGTTAACATCCATGTCTCACAACCATACAGTAACACAAGAAGCACCAGGACACTAAAGGACTTAGAGCTTCGTCCTCCTGCAAAGGTATCGGCATCAACATACGCCTCTGTCCAGCAACTTCATGATGTCATAAGCTCATCCTCACGGGCTGAGCTCCCAGGGACATGAATGTCACTGCTGAGATAAATGAATCTCTCAACAAGTTTGCAAAAAAGTAAACAACTGAAACCGATATGATGAAAATACAAAAGGAAGCTGAGAGACACGCAAATAATTCCGGTCTCAATGTGATTTGAGCCTCAATGTCACTCACACTCTTTCATAACAGGTGTGACCGTGTGGCTGGTGGTCACAATATAAACGTAAGAGCCCAGAGCAGAAACGGGTTAGAAACTCTGGACGTACTCCAGGACTCTTGGAAGTCTTCTGTTGCTGAGTAGTGACATCATTCTGGAGATATAAAATAAGACATGCAACTCTTTGTTTCTTACATCCTGCAATACAACACTCACACAATGCATGAAATGCACAAGAACTGCCAAAACAACAGCTGAATACACGTTTGAATATTCATAAAAGAAGAATGCTTGATGGCACCACAGTCCTGTGGCTGTTCAAGTGTTGATTTGGTGACATAAACCAAGCACACCTTTATTAGTACAAATATTGGCACCATGTAGAATATATCTCACACACCAACACACTAACTGCATATTTATTTGTAAAGCTTAAAAATGTCTCATTTTAAAATCTCTTAATATTTAAAAAAAACTAGAGTTGTTGAATAAAGGTAAATAACGTCCATTTTTTAAGGTAGGAATACTCTGGGCTGGTACTCGTAGTGCAATAGCTCTCTAGTTGAAAGCACTCGGAGGACTCTGTTCAGGTGACCTCTCCTAAACGTGAACATGGTCTCCATTGAAATAAGATTCAGGCTCCACGCCTAAACCGTTGTTCACAGCAAATACAGGACCGTTTTAGTCAACGTCGACTGTGTGAGGGCAGCGATGTAACGCTGGAGACTGAACAGCCTCCAGGTGTTACTGTGCCACGCGAAGATCTACAGTCTGAACATAAAATTCCACTTCGGTCAACATCCCCATGAATTATCCGTGGTTCCTAAAAAAGAAAATATAACGGGTGATTTCACTGGGCCCATGACTGATGCAGAATGGCTGCACTTTGCATTGAGCCTTGGCATTAAAAAAGAAAGAAAGAAAGAAAGAAAAGCACGTAGTCCAGCCTGAGCTCTTTTGTTATTCCTAGTGTCTAGAGTGGCAGCAGCTCTGTCGTGGTCCATTATTGTATTCCCAAAGGTTACGTTAGCAGTGAAGTGGCAGTGATGTCGGACAAACCTGCCGGTTTTTAAAATGATTAAACTCTGCTGAGTTCCTGCTGTCACATCCTGTGACTGGGAGCAAATATGTCTCCATAAAAAACAGTGGAGGTGGCACAGATTTCACTGGATCTTCAGAGAAACAGAAGTCTCAAAGGCTAAAATCAGACGCCAGCATCTCCACTGTGGAGCTGAAGAAATCCTGAGCCCTTCTTAAAGCACTCCAACAAGTTTCCAATTCCGCAGCGGTTCCTCAACTTACTCCCATCGTCCGTCCACTGGAAATAACTGGGTGTCCCAGAAATCGTCTATAGATGTGTGTCTGTTGTGTGTGTAGTGTTTCCTGTGAGCGCTGCAGTGTGTGTGCGGGGGGGAAAGTGTTTGTCAGTCCATCTCTAGGTCCATGAGTTTGTTGCGGGAGCGAGGAGTGTGTGCGGTGTTGCGGCAGCAGCACTGGGCGCAAACCAGACCCAGAACCAGAGAGAAGAGACCCACACCTGGAAACACACAAAGTTACAGAGGAATGAAACGCAGTACCTCCATTCAGCCTCCTACACACATTAAAAAAAAAAAACCCCAACTCATCTCGTCAGCAGGACTATTACAAGCAATCCCACTTTTTTCCCCGCTGTGGTCACTCTACCTGAAAATGTTTGATATGACATCATCATTGGCGGGTGGGCCTCTTTGTGCAGCGGCTTTTAAAGAATCAAACCAGGACGAAGCATCTCAGTCCAGTTTCAACCCTCCGAAACGCCACAGTGCTGACAGCATTTAAACCGTGACTTTAACTGTATTTAATGCCTAGAATGCTGAAGTTATACATGGGACTGGCGATGCAGATTGTATCCACGTGGTCTTGTGGTATGGGCCGAGCTTGAAGCACAGTGGTATAAAGAGTTCTTGTAGGACCTGGTGTGATGATTGTTGCCAATGCGGAGCTAACAGTCATATGTAAATAGCTTGAATTTAGATCAAATGTAAATATTAAACTCAATAGGCTCCAGCCCCTATGTGACCCTTAACTGGAATAAACGGGTTCAGAAAATGGATGGACGGATATTAAATTCATTAACTGGGTAATGGTGTATTATTATCTGAGGAACACATACTGTACTATCAGAGTAAATTATCTGTTCGCAAATGAGCTCGCACTATTTATGACCGAACGACATGCTAACCAGCCGTGGCACTGGCATAAGAACGACAAGGCATTTTAATAACTGGGCTAGCTAGCCCGATCTATCCTGACCCAAACGTTAACTATGGGAAGGGAATGTACCTGCGTGATACAGATCGCCTTATAATCGACTATAAAGGACATCAATTTGTTGTTGGAACAGTGTACTTTGGTGTAGCACAGCTTGTGACTGGATACTAACAACAATGAACCACTGTTAATTTTGACTAAATCTATTCACGTGTAATAGTCGAGCAAATGTATCATCTCCTTTGTAAAATCTGCGTGTATCCATAGATCACAATGGATTATACTGAAATTAAATCATTTGGCCTGACACTTTGCTACCAAAGTGCGACCACAGCATCACCGTGTACAAGACACGATATCACTCAAACTATGCCAAAACCTCTGCAAATACTATGGCTGGGAGATATGACTCCAAATCAATATCACAATTATTAAAACTTTTACCTTGATTATGCTTAATGAACGATTATTGGCTTCCTATGCTTTTTTATTTATTTTAACATTGCCCTCATCTGCAGGAATAACAGAAAGATCAAAGGGTGAATGGCCGCTTCGTTTCTTTTTGAAAATTTAACTCCAGACATCCCTGCTGAGTCTGGTCAAGACAAAGGGAGTGTCCCGCAGACCCCAAACTGAGCAGGTCTGGTTTCACATGCTGCACAACGAGTTAATGAGCTGCTGTCCGCCTGTTACCACAAAACCATACTGCAGTTCTAGAGAAGGAATCAAAAAGTTTTAGACTTATTTTTTCAAGACCTTCATGTTTAAATGACTTCAGCAACACGGCCGTCAGACATGAACACTGTGCAACAGGCAGTGTTGAGGAGGCAGGAATGCTGCTCGGTTTTCCGAGTTTCACAAGAAAAGTTATCTGCAGTGCAAAACAGGAGGGGTTGGGGGGGGTTAGACATTTATCGGTGGAGA
>OMMV01159659.1:9728-22246 GCA_900302635.1 Chatrabus melanurus
TCGACAGCAAAGCGAGAAGTGAGCACCGGTGGGGGGCGGGGGGGACCGATTACTCTGCGCACGTCAGCATGCATGACGCATGCGCATATCAGGCAGGGAGACTGATCATATGGGGGGGACTGTTCAGACCGCCACACCGGCAGCGTTTCAGCTGCTGCTGAATCTCTCCACATCATTTGTCTTTGTTAAAGCTTTGTATTCCACACTGCATTTTCTGGGACTGTTTTTGAACGTGACTTTTATACACTGAACATTCAGTTTGGACTTTTTTGTATGCGTCTGTGTGTGCACGTGTGCGTTTTTTTTTGTTTTTTGTTTTTTTGAATGGCTTGTTTCCGACAGCACACCTTGTGTCGAACGTTTTATACTGTATAAACTTAAAAATATAAATATATAAATACGTATAAACTCACCATAACCTTTGATTTTTTTTTTGTTCATCCTTATCCGGAGTCACAGAGCTCCGTGTGGGTTTAGTTGCAGCGTTGGGACCCCGGACAACAGTCATGTGACTGTTTCAATGTGTGTGACTTTCATTACTACAACAAACAATGCAGATAAGACGGCAGATGAGGATTACAACACGGACACACAGATCGGATCTGGTCACTTGCTATATATAATGTTGGCCAGTCAATCAGTGAGATCAGATTTGAATCAGATATGCAATAAATCCAATTTGAACTGGCAGTCTGAGCAAAGCCTTAATGTTCTATGAACGGGTCAATGGCTCGATTTTTATTGTTATAAATCAGTTGAATTAATGTTGCTTCGCTGCTACTTCCGCATGTTCAAACTTTTGGAAAAGTTCAAAGGTCAGTGTGAGGGTCTCGCGAGACTGGTCACAGTAATGTTAACTTTGTAAGGTAAAAACAAAATCAACATGTCCAATAGTGACAGGCGGTATAACGTATAAATGTACCCGTTTGAATTTTATTTGGTTCACAATTTGTTAATACTGTCAAACAAGTTCAGAACGGGAAAGTTATGCTATGCTAACAGGCTAAAAACAGCTGGCTTCTTCTTCTGGGCTTCTTCTATGCTATATGTAAGTACTGCTGCCCCCAGTGGTGAACAAAAGGTGAGCCGCGGCAGCTCAGTAGTAAAGACCTGAAGAAGGTTCCTGGTTTTTCATGAAATATGTATTTAAAGGTAAGCAATGCCACTTTTGGCTTATTCTCAATTATCATGGAAAATGAATGTCTACATTAACCCTAGAACACTAATGTTGGGAGATTTCTAGCCACGCCACGGGTGGTCACATGATATACTCACTAAATGTTAGTGTTCTAGGGCTAAACAAAGTATTGTGTCGCACCGAATTGAATCGCACCAAATCAAATTGTCCATAATAAAAAGTGTCTTTCCTGAATCGTATTGTGGCTCATGTATCCAGGTACGTATCATATCGTTTTATCAAGGAGAGATGCGCGCCCTAATAACTTCACTTTTTTACAACCTTAGTCCTATTAAACCATTGTTAGCAATCAAGCATCTGAGTGCTCTACTCATCTTTGATGATTGCTTTGTTTAGGACAAATCTTTTTTTAATTAGTTTAGGAAGGAAAGCATGAGAATGAATGGGGCAGTCAACCTAGGAGATAGAAAACTCCAACCTCTGCTCAAGAAGCAGAAGACATCCAATATAGGCCCTGATGCCCATTGGTGCCGGTGCTTATCTCTGGATACCGTAGTGTGAAGCAGATGCAAGTCTACAGCTCCCCCTGGACAGTACGCCAGACCATCACAGGTTACTTCCCCCCAACCAAGGCCGGTACACATTTACAGCTGGGTGGACTTGGACAATGCAGATGAAGTGTCTTATCCAAGGATTCAGACAGGTAGAGTGACCAGGAATCAAACCCAGGTTTGCATGATTGCCCAACTCCTATCCCACTGAACTACCTGCTCTGTACTCATAAAACCAAATATAACGATAGCAACCTGCTTTGCAATCAGTGGTACAATAGCGTCTGAAGATATATGGCCAGCCAGGTGTATTTTTTCTAATATACCAGTTTCTATCAAGCTTGCTTAGAAGTTAAAACCACTCTGTTTGTTTACAGTTTGTTGAGCATGACTCTCAAATCTGCAAGTCCTTTTTTGTCTTTTTACTTCATAAATATTGAACATGTAACATAGCAACCAATGGAATAAAACCAAAATCTTAATAGGTTTTTACCTAATAGGTTGTTAAAAAAGAAAAAAAAGAAAAGTGAATTTGTCCTTTAAGAGGAAAGGAGTTGGCCTGAGTGGGCGTGGCTCACAGAGCAAAAAGAAGTCCTTAAAAGGATTTCTGTGTCATATGTCACGGACATCGAAAACGAATCTTTTTGGACCTCATCTTTGCTTCCAGCAGGAGAATTTCTGCACAGTCATAGAATTGTGGGACTTTTAACACGAAACCGTGAATGAAACATGAAACCATTTAAGGGTCACAAGATCTAGAAATCTAACTTTTGAGCAGAATAAGGCAATAGAAATGCAGAAATAATAATGTCGTATATGTCGAGGAGATATTTCTTCTTTTAAACAAACTGTATTTTTTTTTTCAAGGCAGAGTTTGAGACTGAACCTTAAGCTCTCCAGATAATGTGATATTCTACCCAGGATGATTCAATGATCCCCCGCGTCCCCAGACGCTTTATTTTTGGAATAGCACATCTTTAGCAAGAGCAGTCACAAGACTGAAAGACAAACAAGTGAAGTCATGAAACAGTGCGGCTGGATGAGGCTGTCAGAGATGTTGTTTTCTTCACTTACAATCAAATGGAGCTGAACAAAGGTTAGCTCTTTGGGGCTTATGGTAATGTGATATATGATGCTGCCACGGAATTTGCCAATAGATATCGTAGCACTGTCTGACTCAGAGGAAGGAAAGAATTGTAATGATGCTGACCTCTTCCCCCGCCCTTTTTCATCCTGCACTCTGGTTGTATTGACATTTAGACACACTTCCTTTTGGTTGCAGTGTTTTTTATAAAATTATTATTATTTTCCTGCCTATGATTTCTGCACAGTACTGCATATTATTCCATTTTGCTTCACAGTCCAATTCCCGACTTAGTCGGGGACATTTCCTCTTTCTTTCCAGAAGATGGAGCTGCTTAAGGAAACGCGTGTTAATATGACTAATTTATGTGCAGTGTATGATTCGTGTCAGTATTCGATATGCGAAAGCACTCTGTACTTTTTATCCTTATTATTATTATTATTATTATTATTATTATTATTATTATTATTATTATAAGTATCTAGAGCAGTGATATGCCTGTACAAGCAGGTCCATAAGTATTTGGACAGTGACACAGGTTTTGTAATTTTGCCTCTGTACACCACCACAATGGAGTTGAAATGAAACAATGAAGATGTTCTTGTAGTGCAGACTTTCAACTTTAATTCAAGGGGTTAAACAAAAATATTGCCTCGACCATTAATGAATTTCAGCCATTTTTACACTCTCTATTTTCAGAGCCCATAAGTAATAGTATAAATTAAATGTACGGATTATCGTTCATATAAATCATCACTTTTACAGCCAGTTTACTTTAGACGAGTTAGAGGATGAATACATGAACATTTTCAAGTAACTTACAATGTCTTGGACGTCATTTACAGCAATCGTTAAGAAATACAAACAGTATGGGATTGTGTATTAAATCTGTCTGGAGCAGGCAGTTCAGTAAACAGAGTGGCCGTGCAAGAAGGGGAAGTAGTGAGGGAAGCCACCCATACACCTGTGACAACCCTGAAAGAGTTATAGTATTCTGTGGCTATGACTTAAGAAATTGCGCATAGTGCAACTTTTGTCTGTTGCATCACCAGTTATACAGCTTCATGGTGGAGTGGAGCAGAGAAGGATTTTCTTAAAAAGACGATGTGAAATTTCAGCTACAGTTTGCCAGAAGGCACATGGGAGACTCGAGCCTAGGTTGGATCTGTTTTCTTGTGTGAAAATCCTTCTCTTTTTCACTCCACCATGAAGCTACTGGTGGTGCAACAGACAAAAGTTGCACCAAACGCAGTTTCTCCAATCACAGCCGTAGAAGTCTATAATTCCTAACTCCTTCAGAGTTGTCATGCGTGTCTTGGTGGCTTCCCTCACCAGTCTCCTCCTTGCACAGTCACTCAGTTTTGAAGAACTGCAGACTCCAGACAGATTTGCCACACAGTACCATACTGTATGTATATCGTTTATGTATCCATCCTCTGACTTGTCGAAAGAAAAGTGATGATCTGCATTAACAATAATCCTTTGATTTAGTTTGTCCAAGTACTTATGGGTCTGAAAATAGAGGGACTATGTATACAAATGGCTGTAATTACCTCCACCTAAGAGGTAATGTTTTTGGTGATGTTTGTCTGTTAGCAAGATTTCTCAAAAACTACTAAATCAATTTTCTTAACTTAGTGAAAGGGGGGTATTGGCCAAGGAAGAAACCATTAATTTTTGGAGCAGATTCAATTAAGGGGGCAGATCCAGAATTTTTTTTTCTCATTTTCTTTAATATTGCGTGATGGGGCATTTTTCAGCATTTTTTTGAATTTCTCAAACGATAATGCAGATCTTTATGAAAAAAAATCAGGCATATGTAGAGTGCTAATATCTATATTATCTCTTAGGAAATTCATGAAAATGTTGAAAGATGCCAAATCTGGATCCGCCCCCTTAATCAGATCCACTCTAAAAGTTAATCATGTCTTCCTTGACCCATACTACTCCCTTTCACCAAGTTTCAAGAAAATCGGTTATGTAGTTTTTGCGGAATCTTGCTAGGATTTATCTCTAATAGTTGCAGAGATAACTAGAAGGCACTCGGAGAGCGTATACCTCCGCCAAGGCCACATATTGCTTAAAACTACTTCTGGATCCTGGATCCAATATGTTCTGGATCAAATTCAAAGTAAAATTACTCATTTTGTAGGATATTGTCCATCTGTTCACCAAATTTCATCAACATCCTCTCGCAACTTTTTGAGTTACATGTTGCTATGTACCAAACATTCTTCTGGATCTCAGTTCCAAAATATATTCCGGATCGCCTTGAAAATTGAATCACTTATATCCCGGAACATTATCTATCGGCACACAAAATGTCCTTGAAATCCGTTCATTACTTTTTGAGTTATCCTGCTAACAATCAAAGAATCAAACAAACAGACAAACGCCGGTGAAAACATTGCCTCCTTGGCAGAGGTATGCCCCCACAAAGCACTCTCTAAGTTCCTAAATGTTTGATGTGATATTTTTGTTAAACCCTTTGAATTAAAGCTAAAAGTCGACACTATGTGCACTCCTTGATTCTTTCATTTTAACTCCATTGTGGTGGCGTGCAGAGGCAAAATTACAAAAACGGTCACTATCCAAATACTTATGGGCCTGACTGTATTTGACTGTTTGGACTCTCTTCTTTTCTTTGAGAAGGATGACATGAAGCACAAAGCTGAACTGGAGATCGCACAGTGAAGCCCTCCCTAAATAATTTAGTAATATGGTGTCTTTTTATAGACATAAGGTATACCTGCCTTCCTAAAAGCATGTACTTAGCAGCACTTTTCAGCGTGTGCCTCTTCACTGGATCACATTGCTGTAGTGCTCGATCTCCCGCGCTATCGTTCTCGCTGATGTCGTCTTTATGAACACGGCTCGTCTTGAAGTCTGCCGTCCTGGAAATGGCGGCAGCATTGTTTGTTTGTCTACTTTCTTCCGTACACCAATAAAAATACACTCAAAATGAAACCTCAGTGTAACGATGACCTTAAACGCAATGACACTCTTTCCCATAACATTGTCCTGTCCAATAGTCCAGAACTCCCATAAGAGGCCTTACAGCAAGTCTAGGAGGAACCAAATGAGAGAGAAATCGATTACTTTCCTCTCTCCACTGTCTCGGCCCTGGCTGAATTACTGAAACAAGATGCTGCACTTAGAGAAGTCTTTGGAGAGGCAGAGGGAAAGAGAGAGCCAGCGAGTGGGAGAGAGAAACACTTTTAGGGACATGGGTGCCATTTAGACTAGGACCATCTTCTCACAGAAAGCCACTAAAAGCAGTGAATGATCCTCTTCCTGTCTCCCGGCTGGGAGTCGGCTAGCCTCATGTGGTTAAGAGCATACGGAATAAACTCAAGCCTGAGGTCAAAGCAAGATCATTAAAAATATTAATTTATGTCATCCAAGCTTTACATTTATACACGAAAATTCACAACAAATCATCATCAACGTCCTGTTAAAGGAGAGTTTGTTTTTTGTTCCAAAATTGTCTTTGTCGACCCTTTGGAGTTAATATAGTTAGGGTTTGACGTTAACCATCCACAAACTCCCACAATTCTATGAGTGTGCATATAGGAAGTGCCATTCTATAAGCAAACTTGAGCACTGGAACAGCTCGTTTTAGACTTCTGTGTCATATGTCACAAAAGTCCATATGTGGACACACTGAGCCAGTCTTCACCCTGTGTGACAGACCCATGCAGTCCATCAGAGACACAGGCTACTGCCGAATACTCATACTAGCGTACTGCATAGTAGGCAAAAAGCAGCACGTCACAATCCGTAGTGGGTCCGAATACTCAGTAGGCATTTAGTAGTCGTCGAACGATACCCGGATGATCTACTACTTCCATAGTGTGCGCATTCACTACACTACATTATCCCATGAAGCAACTGGAGCCTGGTAACCAAAGAAGAAGAACTTCCCGAGAAAATTCAAAGAAGCTAGCGGACATACATGAAAACTGTTGCGGCGTCCGATGGACCATGGCATTGTACAAATATACATTAAGGGCCGTTTAAAAAATAAAAATAAAAATAAAAAAAAGTCCGCCATTGCAAAATAGAAATTTTCATGGCATACGTGATGATGCACATATACATCATCGGCAAACATCCGGGTCAAAGGAAAAGTAAGTTGGCGGCGGCGTAGTCCGTCCGAATTATGTCCCTACTACTCGCTCGCTTACTTCTAGTACATACTACAGTAACGGTTGGGTAGTATGTACTAACCGATGTTGGGACATGCCACTAAGTATTGGAGGCAGGATGAGAGACTGTTCAGTGACCACTTTAGTTTGGCTCCTCCTCCCTTTGAAGAATGGGCGTGGCAAACAAGAGCTCCTTTCCTTTTAAAGCAACAGGCACACATACAGGTTGTTTCCAAACGTGTGTTCACATTATTGCCGTCTTCGCTCTGCACACTACATTGGTCCACACAGATATTTATTGCCGGAAAAGTTTTTTTTTACAGCACTTGGCACCCCTTGCTAATCATTGTTCGCATTAGCTATGTCATTAGCGCAAACACTTTAGCTGCTCTTATTTTGGACTTCACATTATTTCTATAACACACCAGGCAGCTTCATTTGAAAGCTGGCATCCAGGTTTGTGTTTTTTTACTTTGGTCTCGACAGAAAACTATTTTGATGTTGCGCAATTCTCGAAATTCCGACACATATGTTCTTGGCATTAGCCTCTCCTTCGTTATGAGCACAGTCCCCACCCAGTCATACTGGCTGACTCATTAAGAAGCGTTTCACCCAGTGATATCCAAAGCACAGAAATGGGAAAAAAAGAACAGAGCGAACATCAAGCTCACTTGCGCAATATTTTTGTCCGCCATCTTGTGTGAGGAATTTCCTTGGTGTTTTTGGATGAAAATCGATTATTGTGAATGCACTCCAGTAACCTTCTCTTTAAATACCTCTACATTAGGTAAGTGATTTCGAGAACTGTGTTCTTGTTCATTTGAAATTGAACATTTATCGCTGTGATCGATTCAAACGTTCAATTGCCTGTTGTCTCCCAGGCAGTGGGTGTGGCGTTGTTATGATTGTGAATCTGAAGCACTCAGTAGATCGCTGGTAGACTGGATAACTGACTGTCCCCCTCCCCAAACTTTTGTGGTGTAAGCAGTAAACAGTTTGCTTTGTTTACATTGTTTAGCTTCATTCAGTATCTTTACCAAGATGGCGACCTCAGCTACTCATTACTGGCTGGGTCAGCCAATGACAATGTCCACTCTAGTATTTTTATTTTTTTAATTTTTATTTTTGCATCGCTATGGTCCAAATCTCTCTCTGTCTTATCTCTGTGGTCCGGATAAGCACCGGCACCAACGGGCCTCAGGGCCTATATAGGACTTACGTCTTCTACTTCTATGGTCCAAGGCCTATAGCAGCTGGCTGGAGTTGAGAACAGTCGGCGCCATTGTCTCTGCAGCTGCTAATCTGCTAGCTACCAGCTAACTAGCCTAATTAGCGGCTCATAGAAGCACATTTATTAATGATGCCCAGAGAATTTTGTTTGCTAGCATTTTTTGTGCATCCAATGCATTATCACCTTCTTGTCACCCTTTTGAGAGAACAATATTACGAATAAATGATTTTCTTCTTGGAAGTTCTTCTTCTGAAGTATTTTCAGCTGGAAAGCTAGCTTTTGCTAGCCACCACATGGACTCAGGGCTGTATTGCATCCAATAATCCAATCCAATTTGACTGTTTATATCTTTCACGTATGCACTCCAGTTACAACTTGAAAATCAGCGAAGCCGTTTTAACACGATAACGGTGCATTCCAGAGCATGGGAACAAGCCACATTGTCACGTTGCTTTCAACATCCTAATATCAAACCAGTGTTGGTTAACATCCGCACCAGATTTTATTGTCTGAACCCTGAAGATGAAAATGAATCCCGCTCGTTTGGTAGACAGAATGTGGTGCTTAAGGGACCCAATCCCTGTAAGTGCCATTAAGTGGAAATTGCCATTCACATATTCCAGTGGTTTGATTAATTACACTCTCTCATGTGCTTTCATAAAGGCCCAATGAAATATGGGGAGCAAATTGCGTTGTGTTCCTGTATCCTGTTATGTAAAAGCAGTTTAATTATTGACACATGTTTTGCCACCTGGCAGAGGAAAGGATGGTTGGACATGAATAGAAATCATACAATAGATATTGCGGACGGGTAGAGCTAGCACTTGAGATGCCATGCGTGTCTTTTTTGTGTGTCTGTGTCTCAATTTATGTCCCCGTCTTCACCTCACCGCGGGTTCTCACACAGTAACGTGCAGACACGATCAGCTAGAAATGTCACGGATGGAAGAAAAGTGTTTAGATAAAGTGACTGCACTTTAAAACCTGTTTAACATTGTCTCATCTAATAAATATAGATAATGAGATATTTTATGAACACTGCATATTCTCTCTCGAGTATTAAAAGATCAATGCTGGGTTTTGTGTGATATCTGAGGATACTCGTTTGAATCAAAGCACCTGCTAAGGCACATAGCTACTTTTACTTCAAGGAAGTGCATCAAACCAGTCATTAAGTAGCTGTGACAGTTATTAATTTATTTTTGCCCAATGTGCTCGCAACATGATCTCTGGCCCTGTGGTGCATGCACTTTGGCTTCTTTTAAACTGTCCATTATGTGCACTGTAAAAAAATTTAAAAAAATCTGTTGTTTTTACGCAAAAACCTGGCAGCTGTGGTTGCCAGAAAAATTCTGTAAAAATATGTAAATACTTTTACAAAAATACTGTATATTTTACAGTATAAAACCATTGTAATTTGCAAAAATTTAATAAAAGCTGAATGGGATACAGACAGCCTTGAACCAGAGCTATTCTCTTTTGGAAGTAAGCACACTAACTGCATGCGCCACCATTCTGTCGCATGGTGGGAATTAGTCTGAAAATGTAATGAACTGCAGAATCCATTTTATCCTATTGATATATAGCCTGCTCAATTTAAAACAGACTTGATTTTTTCAGAATTCCTCATATTAACATACTTTGAACAAATGCAGTACAATTATGTTAATATGGCAATATGACATACAATTCATTACATTTTCAGAGTAGTTCCTATAATGCAACAGCACAGTGGCACAAACGGTAAGCGTGCTTGCCTCACAAGCAAAATGTCCCAGGTTCAAGGCTGCCTAAGCCCTGTTCTCCTTATATAGTTGGAGTTGTGTTAGAAAAACCAGATCAATATGTGAATCCCATGCCAAACCTGCTGTGGTGGCCCTGAGCAAAATGGGAGCAACACAACAAAATCTCATTGAATGGAATTCAATGTACAATAAGTAACAACTGTTTTTTAATTATACAGAAATAATTAGTTTAAAAACAGCATGATAATGTTAATTCAGTAAAAAAAAAGCTGTTTTATTTACTGCTTTAAAATGTAAATGTTTTGTAAATTACAACATTATACTGTAAACTGTAACTTGTTCTGTAAAGGTATTTCCATATTTATATTGTATTTTTTACAGAATTATTCTGGCATCTGCAGCTGGCAGGGTTTTTTTCCGTAAAAAAAAATTTTTTTTTTTTTGACAGTGCACATAATGGACAGATTAAAAGAAGTCAAAGTGCATGCACCACAGGGCCAGAGCTCATGTTGCGAGCACATTGGGCAAAAATAGATCATAGAACTCGACTCACCAAAACAAGACGGTCCAGGCTTGCAAAGTTCCCACAGCTGAACTGATTGGGACAGCAGGTATTGACCTGAAGGTGACTAGAGCATGTTCCCAATTAGCAGGATGAATCACGGACAGTCCAGTCCACTGTTGGTAGGTCTTCATTCACATTTTGTTCTGGATCACAGGGAGTCTTTTTTTTGATGATCACACAAAGCTTCAGTTTGAAGACCGAAAAATAGCAAAAAGAGAAGTTTCACAAGGAGTCAGTCGATACTGTATGACGGAACGTTTTGTCTCACTACAAGTCCAGAACGCTCCCTACAGGATTAAAACTGCAATTGCAGCCTTTTCGAGGTGTGTGTATATGTAACCTTTCTGACCATTCCCTCATGATGCACTTTTGTCATGATAACCATGCTATCATACTATCTTTGCATTTATGTTTATCCCCTGTGCCAGCCTTTACCCTGACACTAACCCTGGCAACTACCACCACCACAGACGGCAACAGAATTCAACAAGCTTTAACCAAGCCCCAACCTCGTATGGTAAAAAAATTAAGCGAAACACCGAAGTGCCAGATCTTGCAGTTCCTTGAATGGCTGCTTGAGGATGGTTCCAAAAGCGAGTTACTCCATATAGACGCCCATGTTACAGACTGGTACAAAAAACTGCTTTGGTCTCCATAGTTCATTTTCTTGTTTATGACAACTGACCATTTAAGCTATGTTAATCCATAAAGTTATGGATAATTAGGCGCGTGATCACTTTGAGTGACAGCTAGTGTGTGCCGGTGAGCCGTGTACAGGGCCCCGCCAGCTGCTAGGTATCCATAGCTTTGTGACGTTATGTCCACTGTTACTGAGGCAAAATGCCAGTCATGACTTTTAATACCCGCAGGCAAGCCACACATTCTGAAAACCACTGCCCAGTCCAAAAAATATATACGTTAATAAAACACCCGAACCAAGATTAGCATGTTAGTTTTAGCTTATTTGGTAACTCCGGGCTGGGGGGAGTGTTTGGGCTTCATGCCCAGGTCACGGCAGTCTTACCCATGCTCCACCTTGTTACCCATTTATGAGTTGGCCAGGAGTTAGGTGGAGTCAGGCACTGCCAAGGTGATGACATTTGAAACTGCCCCATTTGAGCTTCAGACCTGCTCTTCAGAAAACCTATGGACGATGTCACAGAGGGTTTGTCCAGCATGTACTGTATATAGCCTATGGCTTGAACATAACTATTAGTCCAGTGGCTAAGTTGAAAAAATTTCACATTTTGGAGAAATTATGAAACTTGGTAGACAGGTAGAGGAACCCAGTAGGGCCACTTTTTGATTAGGACCGAACTCCGCAGATAGAAATGTGATTTCAGTGGCTAACCCCTCGTTTTCAGGGTTAAGGAATCCAGTGAAATCAGTATCAAGCATATCTGATGGCCGCCATCTTGTATTCAAAGATGACCACCATGTTAGACATATTTTCGACACCAAATCAGATAGAAATGTGAATTCAGCTGATAACCCCTCTTTTGAGGTTCAGTGAGATATCTGCCATATTGGAATTCAAAATGGCCACCTTCTGCTGAACTGCTTGTACCCCAATGTTAAATGACTTGCAAACCGCACCATATGATTTTCACGCAGTCTTTTATTTGGTTCTTGATTTAGGCCTGGTTTTCATAGCACTGTCCATCACAGGCACATAGTGAAGTGCATCGGAGATTTGCCTTGTAACATTTGCAGGTTCCTTTGCAAGTTTTCTTGCACTTGCACCTTAGGAGCTCGTAGCAAGTCTTAGAAGCCTCGAGAAGTGAGGTCCACATCACTGTCCACATATCACCATCCTTTTCCCAACCCCAATCCAGTGGCGTGGGTTTTGAAATTATGGACAAAAATATATAAAATATGGTGGCCATATTAAAATTCAAGATGGCGGCCACCAGGGGGCGTTTCTCAGTTGGGTCCTAAGCGAAAAATGTTCCCATTGGATTGCCCCATCTTTGTGCCAAGTTGCATCATTTCTCCAAGAAGTGAAATATACTGCCATATTTTTGGTCTTAGCCGCTGGACTATATTTTATATATAT
>OMMV01159735.1:0-13133 GCA_900302635.1 Chatrabus melanurus
GGGGGGGTGTTGTTCCTCAGCACCCTTTTCTCGCCAGAAAACCTCTCACTTCTAATTTCACCATCTAAACAGCAATGCATCAGTTGCTGGAGCACCTCTGACTCTTGAAGGGAACGACAGGTGACATGGATTATTTCATGCTATCCACGAAACACACCCATGATTAATTAAGTGACAAAATACAACTCCTTTCTGCCATGTGCCTGACTTTGTTCTCAGATCACACGCCATGTAACAGGGCTTTCAAATTATGCCAGCAGTCGGCGGGATTTCTGTCTACTATGGCTGCTACTTTCAGATCATTTTCAAAAAATAATTTGCTGACGTCTAAAATGTTCTTGTGCCAAGCCAAGCACGTGATTTATTGCTGTGATCCACTCGATCAGGGAATGGTCAATCATCTGCACTAGATGATATGATCATGGCTTCCCAAAAGCGAAAGCCCTGCCCCTCATCCGTTGGGAGTGGACCAGGGTAATAATAATAATAATAAAAAAAGTGGCTTCGGCAGTTGGCCACTGAAGATAAACGATCCAAACATGACATAAATAAACCCTAGAATTTAAATCTTTGGAGGGACATATTAGCATAGCGGTCATCATATAGCTACTAAGTCCTCCTGTTCGCTCGTATGTGCGATCATCTGCTACACTGCATGCACTCGAGGAGACCGGGGTTGGTTGTCACAAAGGTTGGTTATCACATTGCTTATTACAACCACACTAGAGGACGCTGTGACATTATGTTGATAGACATTTGGCCTGACATCCAGCTAATTTTTCATTGGTCATTTTGTGGAACACACACAAAACATTAAGGTACAGAGATATTTTGTCATTTTTATAGGTCAGAGTAATTTTTCCATGTTGGTGTTGTCTTTGTATTAAAAACTTGTAGGTTATTAGTCATTTAAAAATCAAAAAAGCCAAAGGTAACAGCTTTGAGTGGAGTCAAGTTTTAGCATTTTCTTTCGTTAATAGCATTAGCCATTCAGTTGCATACAGTCAGAATATAACAGTGAGCAAGGGAACAAAAGAAGAGTCGTCTTCACCGGGGATGTGGAATTACCTCAGCGAATGTCTCTTGGTTGATTTTAAGGTACTCTGTTACTTTAGCCTGACCTCCACCTACTCTAAAACAATTTGAAAGCCCTGATGTAAATGTGGAGGTGGACACGCCCTAAAATCGATTGCACTGTGCGCTACAGAGCATTAAGATAGGGCCCAAAGTCTTAACACGTTCACTGACTTTTGGAAAGCAGAAAATAAACCAAAGTGTAACATGTAAAAGAAGCATAAACACACAATAACGACAGGTGTACATACCAAGTATCCATATATCAACTTTTCATCTAAAAACTCTTGAATAGTAAAAATAGGGTGCAAATAGAGCAGATAAAATCAAGCGTCAAAGTGTCGAGCAAATATTCTCAGCAAAGCATTGAAATTTCAACTGTCACACATCGTGTGAACAAGCAAACACCTACTTCAAATTAACCTGAATATAGTCTCATTGCAGCATAAATCATGTTTATTATAAATAGAAAAATCATGAAAAATGCATATAGTATTGATTAAAAGGTAGGCAGCGATCTTTATTAGGCAGTATATCGTTAATACCAACATGTCACGATGTCAGGAGCTGCGAAGATTCTTTGACGTGACTCTTATCTCGCTATTTTAGGCACAAATTTAGAACTGCACGAACGTGAGGAGAGATTTCTGTGCAATACAAAGTATGAGAAAAGAACACTGCTAAACATCCACATGACCAGCAAGTAAATTAGCATTTAATTTCAATCACTCCGAAAGATAAAATCATGACTGTTTAGCGAGTAAAAATTGTGACTGATCTACGACGTGAGCATTAGTTTTATACAAACGATATGTGAGGTTACTGAAGTCGTGTGTAAATAAGCTTTAAACGCAATCTGTTCGACGCCCTCTCCGCTTCAAACGCTTGTTCATATTAACTTATCTCTGCATCACTGCATCTGCATAACAATAAACTGCTACCGCGTACGAGAAAGTGCACATCAAACCTTATATGCCAGTAAATGGAGGAGAAACATGATGCAATAGGCCTAAATTATGTTATAATTCTAGCAGGATGCTGACGCTTTATGCCTTCATGAATAGTGTTTGAAGCTTCTATCGAGAATTCAGAATGGTGATTTTCAGTGGAGCCGGGCCTGAACAAAACATCATAATTACAGCGCCTGACATGACTCCTAATCACAAATGTTATAAAAAATGACATAACATCCGCCGTAAAGCTTTCGACACAGCAATGATTCAACAGAAATCGTTGCGCTATAGCCTGAAAACTCAAACACCGGAGCCCATAGCTGGCTTTGAAACTGTGAAACCGTCTTCTGTAAGTCATAAACAGGTTGTTGACCTGCCACCACCAGCATTATGTCATTCCTAACAGCAAACCAGCAGTAACACAAAAGTATGGAAGGGACAAACTAAGATAGGTACAATGTATATTGCATATGAAGACTTTGTGTGTGCAAGTGCTTGTTAGTGGAAGGAATGAAGAACCGCACTGGTCGCACAACGTCCTCTTCTGCCCTTTCTGGTCAGCTGCTGCAGCCGCAAGCGGGTCTCCGGTTACCACAGCGACGTGTCCACCAGATCGCTGCAAGAAGGCAAAGGGTGTATGTGTGGAAAAAAGGCCAGAAATGCACACATCCTGCTTCAAAGAGTGGAGAATGAAAGAGCGTGTGAGTGGGAGAGCAAGGGCTTTAATGATGCTGAAAATTGGCCCGTGACTGCGGTACACCCCTCAGGTAAATCATTGCTACAGCTTGCTGTCAACTTATCTGTCCCCTTGTCCTCCCATCTCGCCCCTCCCATGCCCCGGCTCCGTCTCACACGCTCTCCCCCTCCTCGCACAGGCTCAACTTCTTTTACGAGCACATATTCAAAACTTCCATCTTCCAGCCATATTCACCCTGTCACCATAAATAATTGGCTGCCTGCGTCCATGTGCTTCAGCAAACACTGAATTCACTCTGTGTGTGTGTGTGTGTGAGACACATTTGCTATGGGAGACCAGAAGAGGTAAGTAACGAAACAGAATTAATCAGGTGTTACACTCAAGAACAACTTTGGGATCATTTATGCTTTTTGTCTGAGGGCTATGTTCCCTAATTGCTCTGCAGATTAACAATGTACACGCAAATCAAACGATGCGCTCATAAAATGTGACACATTGCTGGAATTTAAACCTGTAATCCCTGTGAATGTTTTACGATTTAAGTCATAAAAACAATTTTCTTTGGCACTACTATATTTTATTCTATAGTATTCAAATAAAGGATTTACAATCTTATATATGATCAAAATTAGCCTCGTCTGGAATTTTTAAATTTTGAACCGCACGGGTAAAAATTGTGACAAGACATCAAGACTCGTTGGAAAACAAAGTTTCCCAGCATGCCGTTTGAAAGTCAAACGGCATGCTGGTGTTAGCTTCACAGGGTAGAAGAAACAAAGTGACAAAGTGCAAAAAAAAGAAAAAAAAAGAAAAGAGATGCAAAATGGAAAATGAAAGACAGCAACACACACAACTAATAAACAAAGGCCAATAGAGATCCCGCTGAGAAGAATTCTGGATAAAATCTAGAGAAATTTCGCACTGAAGTTTTACTGGATATCTGCTAGACACAGGTAAGGACGCTCTGTGCCAGTTACGGTTACAATGTTTTTACTTGGTTTGCCAAAATGAGTTAGTGTGGAAGCTAACGTTTTAGCATAGCTTCATTAAAAGTATTTTTCCTAGCTGTAAGTCGACAATTCTGAGTTCCCAGTTTCCCTCGAATGCACCATGAACTTTCTCCTTCATGTCCTCTCGTGGAGCGAACTCACTATATTTGCCATATAATCTCCCCCAAAATAAACACTTTACCAGAATACTAGTATAATAGCAATAAAAGTTGCAGTAATTTTGTGATATACCACATAAATAAAAGTACTTTATAATAATGAGATTTCAACACAAAGTAAATTTTGTCAATTTTGTGAGAATCAAACCAGTATACACATTTAAACAAGAAAGTTAACAGAGAAAATGGCTGATAAGCTGTAATTCCTGAATGGTTAACGCAATATTTTTTACACTTCTTGAATTTCAGCTAAAAGCGGACACTTCAATTGCGTGTTAATTGTTTCATTTAAACTCAATTGTAGTGGTATACAGAGAAGAAGAAGAAAAGCAACTGTCCAAATACTTATGGACCTGACTGTATTGTGTTTGTTAATGTCTTTTGTTGTGGAGCACTTTGTTAGCCTTGCTGTGTCCTCTCACAACACAGGTCATATCAAGGTCATGGGTCTAAGGTCAAGGTCAATTCAGAGGTCATCTTCGAAAACACATTAATGATCATATCTCATGATCGAGATGAGATATTGAAACGTGGTTTTCGGCAGACATCTGCTCTCCTGGAGCGAACAAATGAATCAGACCTCTGATGTCAATGACGTCACATTACATGACGACGTCAAGCAAAGTTGGAAAAATTATCTGGTGGCAGCAAGGCACCGCAACCATCTGGATGCCTTGTCGTTGTGGAAGACGCGATATAAATAAATTCATTATTATTAACAATTTGAAAGAAAATACTTATTGTAAGTTTGACATTTAAGTACATGTCAGTGCAAACGCTCGTGCCTTTCTACACAGTAATATGAAAATCTAACGGAGGAATTTTTTGGATCATTATTCCTTGGAAGTTTTGATGGCAGAGTAAAGAATGTGAGTATTTCTTCCTGCTCTGTGCATGTGTGCGTGTGCATGTGTATGTGTATGTGTGACTATAAGCCTGTTTCCACCGCAGAAACATATGGGGCATTTTAGGGAGTCCGACAACTCCGGAGTCCGTGTCTCTCCACTGCAGGGACTGTCCCTGAAAGGTGATTTCCAGGGCCTTTTCAGGGTAGGTACTTCTGAGTGGCCCTGAAAAACTGTTGGGCAGGGCTCGACACTGATTGGTCGTTAACTCACGCGGGAGAAGATGACAAAAAGTGCCAAGCCAGACTAGCAAAGCGAGAGCAGAAGAACCGAAACATCATCAGCAGAGGCGACAGGTGGTCCGCGGAGGAGGAACGGGCGGCATTGGCTTTCTTCTCGACGGACAAGGTCCAGTGAGGATTCGAGTCCTCGAGGAGGAGTGAGAAAATCTACGCTGCAACTGAAACTTTCACAGAATTATTACGCCACTGCGCACGTAGCAACATGGTCCCGGTGGGTCTTCACCGCAATGGACGTAACAGCAAAGAAGGCCAATTACGGGGCCGTTCCTGTAAAGGTCCGCGACATCTGGGAAGTAAGTCAGTCGACTTCCGGCGGTGGAAACGGACCTTAAGGTTTGTATGTTCTGAGTGAGACGTAGGCTACCTGAGAACTGCATCCATGTGTTCAGGCAGCAAAAGGGCCGTGTCCTCTCCAGAGCTGTGCCTCCTCCGCTGAAGTGGATCTGAGTCCTCCTCCTGAACACCAGAAAAAACACACACATACACACACGCACACAAAACATCTGTGTAGCAACAACTATTATAATCCAATAACTATCCTGCTTGCAGCCTAATTGCTTTTAGGAGATAATGTCTGTATCAAACAATCCACTGCCCGGGTTTAATTGGTGTGCGTAAAGACACAGCTCATTTCCACTATCACATGTAATTACACCAAGATAATGCTGAATGGCTCAGACGGCACGTCTCACCGAATCAGAGCTGTGTGCCAGAGTGTCAGCGCCAGCCTGGTGTGGCGAGGAGAGCGGGGCGGGCTGGTTAATGACCACTGCGCCCCTCTGCACCTCCCTGGGGGAGAGGGGCGGGGTGGCAGAGAGCAGAGAGTCAGGCTGGCCCTGCTCACACAGGCTGTAGTGCACCAGGTGTCTCGGTGGCTGCAAAGCCTCGGGGTTCTCATCCTCAGAGTCAGATAAGGCGCTGTCTGGAAGCTCTGCGAAAGACAAATATAAAGGAGGCGGACGCTTCACCTCTGAACGCAACTTGACTCGCTCATGACACAGGACGTGTTTAGGGGGCACAGATTAATGGGAGGCTTTGGTCACCTGTCGAGGTTTTCGGCACGGCGCTCCACTCGGCGCAGTCTGCCGCTCCCGCCTTGTGCTCCAGTTGACAGATGTACTCCATCAGCTCCTGCAGAGGACAACACAGCATCATATCACACCGCAATCCCCCCCAGAGCTCCTGTGAAGATGCACAGCTCTTAAGAAACCAGCCAAAGTGGTTCTAACAACACACGTTAGCGTTACATAACTACTGGATCTCTGCACAGCAGGCAGGAAACATTTTGTTTTATTCATCATCTGCCACACATCATCCACTAACACGCTGACTGTGCTCGCTGGATGTTTAAACGCGCCTATACTCTCAATCACAACCTTATCAGTCTGTAAGAAACCGACTACAGGGGCACTCAACAGAGCACATGCCCTTCAAACCTACTGACCTTTAATCCTATAAACTACTCATAGTCACTTCATTTGAACTCATTTTTGCTTGATCTGCACCAATACTCGGCTCTAGTTCTGCAAACAAATTTGCATATGATTACAGACATTAAAATTCTACATCTGATTTTTTTTTTTTTTTTTTTTTAAACTGATCACATTATTTCACAAGAAACTGAGAAAAAAAATGTCCCCCAACTCCAAAATCCTATCTTGTAACACTGACAATGGGGGGTTAAAAAAATAAATAAAAATCCTAGACCGGTCTATGGATCTGGACCTTAGCGAAAATGTTATGGGTTCTTTCCCCTCCAAAAGGTTTCCTGAAAATTGGTGCACCAGATTTGAGCAATTCTGTTGACAAGCAATAAACGAGAACACAGAAGTGTCAAATCTTGCAGTTCCTTGAATGGTCGCTTGAGGCTGGCCCCATAAGTGAGTCACTACCCATAAAAGCTCATTTTAAATTCTCCACCTTTACAGCCCGGTACGAAAAACGGTTTTGGTTCTCTATAGCTAGATTCTCCATTCATGGCAATTGCACAGCTGGCGAATTTTTATATAACTCATCAGTTTATGCTACTTCAAGGCATAAAGTTTTGAATAATTAGGGGCATGGCCGCTTTGAGTGACAGCTAGTGTGCCAGGTCAAGGCAGCCACCCGCTAGCCGTTAGCTGCGGCCAGTAGCTGTTGTGGACTTGATTGTGCTTGTCCTTTCTGAGGATTTTATTCCAAATATCTGCGATAATATGGTTTGCTGTGTTGTTACTTGTACTAACATATCATCGAAGAAGTCTGTGCTGCAGTATTTCCATAAATTCCAGTATTTAGCTTGTTTGGTAACTACGAAATTGGGGCGTGTTTGGGCTTCATTTGTCCTGCCCAGGTCGCGCTGGTCCTGTCCACGCTCCACCTCTTTACCCATTTATGGGTTGGCCGGGAGATAAGCGGAGCTTTGAGCTTCAAACCAGCTCTTGAGAAAACCTCTGGGTGACGCCACTAAGGGTTTGCCCAGTATATATACACTCTGTGGTGACAAGCGACCTAACCGTCCAATCAGACGCGGATGAAAAAAACCTCTTTGCTGACGGGAATTGTACATGTAAAGATTTTCATCTAACATTTTGTTCCTCCAAAAAGTGTAGCACACTTTTCAAGCAGCATGACATTTTAACTGTTGGGACCACAGTTCATTCTAAACTGTTAAAAATAGCACATCATACCTTTACAATCATCCATTCACACCGTTTAATCTGAAAACAAGTGTTTCTGCACTGCCTTATTTGTCTTGAGGTCAAAGATTGATTTTGTGCAGATTGCAGCTGTCTTCTGTGTGCACACAGGTTCTGACCCGTTTCTCTGCAAGCAGCTGCTCTTTCTCCTTTTGGGCGACCCTCAGACTGGCCTTCAGCTCCTGCAGCTCCCTGCGGGTTTCACTCAGCTGGACCTGCGCACCAGGGGGTCAAAGGACACCAAGATATGTCAGAACCAACAGACACAAAAGCAGAAACTTCATATTTTTTAATGTTCCAGAACAGAAACATTTATTTGATATGGTAACCATTACATTCAAAGTAACAGCAACAGAACTTTTTAAGAAATTTTTTTTGTCTACAAACTTTAATATGGTTTTAAGACCTCTGGTGACCTATATTATCCTGCTGACAATGTGGCTAATAAGATCCCATTAATGAACAATTATGGAATAGGTCTGAGAAAACTTATTTTTCTGTTTTTGAACATAAACATAGGCTACAGTACTCTTTAGCCATCTTTCTCACCCGGTTGCAGTCTTTTTCTCTCCCGAGCTCTACCTCCACTTTCACCCTCTCCATCCTCTCCTCCTGCAGCTTCTCCTCCATCCGCTGCAGCTCCACATTCAGTTCTTCCAGATGCTCCTGGGCTTTCTGGCGGGGTGAGATAGGAACTGTAAATTTGGATTTTCATTCACATTTAATCTGCAAGGCATAATAAATGTGCACGCAGGGGAGCGTGAGGACATCTCATCTTAAAGCCATCAGCTGCTGCTTAGAAAGATGACAGCATGAGGCAACATAACTCAACTGTTTGACAGTAAGGGGTCAAATCTGCACACAACTAGATCTCAGTGCTCGGTTATATTTTAATCCTCGTCTGATTGTTTGTCACCAGCATGACTCAAAAATATATAGACTGGTTTCATTACACTTGGTGCAGGGGTAAAGCATGGGCCGAGGAAGAAAGCATTAACTTAAAGTCCAAATTCAAATCCAAGGGTGGAGCCAGAATTTTTCTCCTTACTTTTGTCAACATTTTCTTCATTTCCTTTTTAAATAATGCACAGAAGTCAATTCAAATAGTAGCACATACAGTCAGAGGGTTGGAGTTAATATCGTTAAAGGCAGTGGTGGGCACCGTTCAGCTAATCAGCTAACGGCTAATTAACGAAGCTAACTTGTTCGTTAGCGCATTAGCTTTTCAGCTAACTTTGAAAGCCATTAGCAGACCAATTAGCTTCCACTAAATTTAGTCAGCTAACTTTTTTGCACAAAGTCTAATGGCCAAAAACATTTGCAAACCCTAAAATCATACGTTTGTTCCTGTTGGAGCTAAAACATTAATCCAATTAGTAAAATCCACACATCGCGTGAAGGCAACAAGCACCACCTCGAGGAGATGGACGAGCAGGAGGTCAATCCGGAATAAATACATTAATTAGATTATTAAAATTATTTTCCATCTGTATTATTAATTTCTTAATATTTCTTATCTGTTTAATACCTTCTGTACTGTGGATAAACTGTATGTTGAACGGAAACTACTGTTTAATTTCAATTGTTCATTTAATTATTTATGCACATCTTGATCATCATCTGAGCTTGGCATGCTAAACTTTTTAGAGAAAATTCCATGTCAGGGTTTTAGAGCCAAAAACCCCAAAACAAAATAAGCCGAAGCTAAATTCATAAAATAAAAGTTGGTGGCTACCGGTAGCTTCCGCTAAATGTTTTAGCGGTTTACCAGTTCACCGTTATCATAGTTAACTTTTCAGTTAGCGGATTAGCGGTTATCGAAGCTAACTTTTAGGTTAGCTATGCCCACCACTGGTTAAAGGACCACATTGGTGGAGGTATGCTCTTTACTGAGTGCCCCTCAGGGCACTGTAGCCATGCAGTACCTCAGCGGTGCGCTGCAGATTCTGCCTCTCTTGGGCCCAGTGGGCTCTGCCCTCTCTCAGGGACAGGCTGGAGTCTGCAAGCTGAAGGGTGAGCTGTGCAGCCTGCAGACGAGCCTGATGCAACTCGGTCTGTCCGTGATCCCTCTGGGTCACCATGGCACTCAGATCATTCTTCAAACCATCTGCGGTACGCTCGCTTGCAATGAGACGCTCCCGCAGGCTCCGCATTTCCTTCAGCGCTGCCTCGCTCTCCGTCTGCTCATAAACGAACAAAGCAGGGTTTGTTGGCTACTTAAGTGTTGATTTGCTGCAGAATACCGGCCATGAACAAAAGACGAATGCTGAAGTCGAATGTCATATCTAAACTCAACACTAGCGAGGATATGCCGACGTATTTATTTATAGCTGCATTAGAAAACATAAAGCATAGCATAAATCATGACATAAAAGAATAACTGACAAACAAATCAAACCGCCTATGAAAGCGCGTTGCCATTCTGGTGGCTATTTTGCGGAAGTATCAAATTCATTCATTCATTTTCTATACCTGCTTACTCCAATTAAGGGTCACAGGGGTTGCTGGAGCCTATCCCAGCGGTCATTGGGCGAGAGGCGGGGTACACCCTGGACAGGCTGCCAGTCCATCGCAGGGCCAGATATAGACGGACAAACACATTCATACTCACACCTATGGTCAATTTAGAGTCACCAATTCACCGAACCTGCATGTCTTTAGAAGTGGGAGGAAGCCGGAGCACCCGGAGGGAACCCACGCAAACACGGGGAGAACATGCAAATTCCACACAGAAAGGACCAGGTCGGAAGTGACCCCGGAACCTTCTAGCTGTGAGGAAACAGTGCTAGCCACTAAGCCACCGTGCCGCCAAGTATCAAATTGAGTGGGTAAAAATATCAGATAAATGTAACAATCTATTTCTAAGTCCAGAGGGCATCTGGAGATGGACTCTCAACTGCCATCGCTATCTGCAACAATCTATTAGCTATCTCAGTCACAAGCAGAAAACATCAGTAAAGTGCTAAAAGTCCCCAACAGTAGCACTAAACAATAGGCTTTGCACATCAGTCGACCTTACTGCTGTGCAATAATGCTTTCAGCTTGAAGTCGATGAGTCACTTATCACGTGATTATGATGATTGAATCCACAGCACTGATGGTGGTAATGCCAGGGAAGACTCTCTGCCAGGCTGCGATCATTGTTTCACAGACTTCATAGTTTCACAAATGTTTGCAAAATGCACTGCTGTGACTGGTCAGAACTGCAAAAGTTTGCAAATATTCTGTGGTTACCTGAACGCATCACCAGTCTGAGACCTCCTCCTATCAGTGTTGCAAACTGTGTCCAATAGGAAGTAGCTAAAGCCTACTCAAAAAGTCGCTAAATGTCATCATGTGCTTTGCATATTTATGACGTCATCACGTTACCTTCGCATTCTGCCAAACTATTCTCCTAATCTGTACTCAGTAGCCCACTACCATAGGATATAACATGCTGTAATTTACCGCACGTTGTCACAAACTTCCGGTGATTGTAGGGAAGGAGGTATCTGAAAACGCGACCTTTTGTGCCACAAAACCGACCAAAAAGCATGATATTGTTAGCTATTTTATTGTCTCTCAGCAAAATACTCGAAAGTTGATGCAAGTTCCTGCTGGTCAGCAGCATTTATATTGAAGACTTTTATTCTGAAATGTCAGAATGGAAGGACCGTATGTGTCGTATTTGCGAAACCAGCTTTTCTGGTGGAGTGGCAGAGTTTAGCTTAGTTTAGCTCTGTACAGTGAGTAGCTAAGGTTTGACAAAAACAGTTTCTAGATTTGTCACTAGGCGCTGTTGGGGGGGGGGATTGCTAAAGCGGTCCGAAAAGACGCTAGATCTAGTGACAAAGTCATTAAGTTGGCAACGCTACCTCCTACACCTCATGTCAGCGCCTTCTACTTCCTGCTGTTACGGCACGCATGCACACAGTGACACAGTATTCAGTATAGCAGGCACACTAATGGTTAGCGGCTAACATGGACTATGATGGTAAGGAACATATTAAAGCAGCCGCCCAAGGAAAACAGCAGACGGCATTTCGCTATTATCAGGATGTGTTTGTGTCATGGGCTTTGGTGTGTGCGCAAACGTACAACTTTTTTACAGCAGGAAACAGACAACATGGATAGCAGCTTTTTAGTAGCGGAGTTAGGACCACCCCTTTTGGACCCCATCATAACTAAACCAAACCAATTTTTTTCAGGTTCCATAGATGACCCCAAAACACAATCATGATGTTCCCAAAAATAAAACGGGCACAAGCGACATATTCAAGATGGCGCCCAGAACTGCACCAAAATAGTTTTTCTTTTTTCTCATTGAAACGACATGTAATAATCTACTTTCGGCTTCTCCCAATTTCAACTTGGGGTCGCCACAGCAGATCCCACATGGATCTTCGGCACAAGTTTTACACTGGATGCCCTTCCTGACGCAACATTACATGGAGAATGGGTGGCCTCGAACCGGGAACCTTCCGCACTGAAAGCGGTCGCACTAACCGCTAAGCCACCACACTGCCTCATTGAAACGACATAAAGGACTTAATTTTCAAAAATATTCCATGAGAAAACATTTTTAGGTCACAAGAAATACATTTCAGTCAGGACCACTTGAGTCAAAAGGAAACGAACAGGCCATTTGAAAATCCAAGATATTTCCCAAGATGGCCGCCATCTTGGGAAAAAGGGTAGATTTGAAGAGTGACATATATAGAATATTTGTGCCCAATTTCATGCTTGCATCACAATTTGAACAATTCTTATGAAATATGCAATTATCTGCTGCACTATGCCCCTCCATGAGCCTACATGGAAAGGCTACAGCAGCAAAGACCCCCAGCATGGGGCACAGAACAGAGCAGGCAGCAGCGACAATGAAAGGACAGTGAGTAAGTCGGACAACAAACAAGAAAAACAGGAGGAGCTGGGGTGGGGGTGGGTTGTGATTCAGCTTGCAGAGAAGCAGCTGTGCTGGCTGTGGCAGTTAAATATGGCGCTCTATGAGGAACGAGCCAATTGAAAGCGTATGAGGGAGTCAGCTGATGTGGGCTGGCTGCCATCAGCTGATGTGGGCTAATCTTGACTTCGTGGCCTGCCAGAACTAACGCTACGCTCAATTTGTAACAGACAAAAATTTCATTCACGAGTTTTAAATTCAAAATGGCCACCAATAATAGTAACAAACAATAGAATTAATAATAGAACATCAAATCTTAGTGGCCATTTTGGATAGACTGGTTGTTTGCCTGGGTGGTTGCCATACAGGACTCGGGGCAGTTCCATGGTGTGGTGGATGGGAGGTGCGGTGGTTCCGCAGTGTGGTGGATGTGGACGCGGGGCAGTTCAGTGGTGTGGTGGATGGGGCAATGCACGGCATCAGACTTGACTTGATTTTGAATGTCATCTTGGCTTTCTTGGCCAGTTTTTTAGG
>OMMV01159749.1:0-11995 GCA_900302635.1 Chatrabus melanurus
AGTGCGCACTGACGCACACGGTCCGCAGTGTTCGCCCCAAATTCACGCAGTGTTCGCACGGTGTTTGCGCTCATTCACGAGAATGGCCGGGAAAAAAGTGCGTGCCAAGATTTTGAACATTTCAAAATTCTCTCTACGACATGCCACACACTCCGGCACACTTCACACACTCCGCACGCTAGTGCATGCACACTTTGCTCATTGGCACGCCCGAGTGCGTGCCACTGCGGGACCTAAAATCGTGCAAGTGTCAGGTACCCCGACATGCCACGCACTCCGGCACACTTCACACACTCACGCTAGTTCATGCACACTTTGCTCATTGGCACAATTAGACATTTAAAAACGTTGGTTCTAATAATAGCCCCGGCCTCTATTAGAGACCGGCCTTTATTTGCCTCCGCCGACAGCAAGACCGGCCAATGTTAGAGACCCGGCCGCTAATGGAATACAGGCCTATATTAGAGGATTTACGGTATCTCGTTTGCTAACTAATGGCCTATTGTTAGCTAACTAATGGCCTATCGTTAGCTAACTAATAACTTATCGTTAGCTAACCGATGGCCTATGGTTAGCTAACTAATAACCTATCCTTAGCTAACCAATGTTAGCACTCTGAGCTGTTTTACAATCGTAATTTCACACGGATAATATTCCCATTTAGTGTTGCAGATTCATTCACTCTAAGAAATGAAATGCTATATTTACTTAATCTAGTTATGTCAACCAAACCTGCAAAATTTGGTTGTTTAAACTTAATTTAATTAAATAGATATAGCATTTCAATTTTTTAGAGTGTTCTTTTCAGAAACAGTGAGTGGTTGAAGAGGAATATTTGGTCTGTGACCCATTTATTTGATGAAACAGGCAACATCTCACGCTTTGGGTAATTCTGTTTTAAATTTAATATTCAGTGCAACTATAAGCAATATGATAAGGTTGTTAAAAAAATTTATTTTGATGGCTAAAAACATATTTGTTTACTCCAACTCATCCCAGTTCTCTGCTGATTTGTGGAGATTTCTCAAATAAGATTCTACCAAAAAACAACAATGATAATGACAACAATGTAATAATAATGTTGGTGAATCATCATACACATATCATTTTATTTAATCTATGTATAAGGTATTTGTTTGCAGCAAATTTATAAATGAAAGATTTACATTCATTTTTAATGAACTCAAGATAACAATCTTAAGTGTGTAGAATAAAAAATAATAAAAAGCACAAATAAACTATCACTGTCATTCCAGTACTGTAGTAAAACATGTCTATCATCACAAAAAAACCCATCTTAATAAGAGGATTTTCATCTCTTGCCATAGAATAAGCTGTACTCTCAATATTATTATGAATATGAACAAAGGCTTTTAAAAGATGCATTGAAAATATGACATATCTTTGTAATTAGTGTGGAACTCTGCCTTATTCCTCTAAAAACAGATTGCAGTATCAGATACCACAAGGTGGCAGTAATGTGCTACAAGTGTAAAAAATGTGAGGACTGCAACACATTTTTTTTTCAACCAATAAAAAGTGTAATTAACAGCTTATAGTTGACGTTAATAGTCAGAGCTTTCATGCTTGGAAGTCCAATTCCCTTTTTTCCCCTCAGGCATGTCCAGACAGAAAGTCAAAGCTCATGGTGCAAAGCCTCGTGGTCTGATCATCATCCGCACACTTTTAAAAGACTGTCTGTCACTTGTGGGGTAGTACTCTTTTGATATGTTTTGCCATGTCCCCCAGAAAATACCGTCCCGGATTCCTTTGTAGTGTCCCACATAGTACTTCCCGTTAAGGTTTGCAGCCATGCAGGCATCAAACCACCACCCGGAGCTGTAGTAGGCCCCACAGTTCCCTGATGGATAGCGGTCGTGGTCCTTGTCCGGCGTGGTGAAAGCTCTGTTGTTGTGATCGTACCTTTTGTTGAATCGGAGCGCGTCGCCTGCAGTACCTGAGTAACCACCGACTGTCAGTCTGAAACGCATCCGTTCACTTGCTACCCTGAAGTGTCCATACTCTGCATACCCCGTAACCCCATCAAAGCCCTCCAGCTCCACTCGCAGCACCATGTCTCTGTCCCGGGTCAGGAGGTGGATCAGATGGTTGCCGAGCCAAAACTCCCCTCCGTTCAGCTCCCCGAAGCCCGATCGGTACTCCTCCCAGGTTCTGTTGAAGCTCACGCTGCCATCCTGTCGACGCTGCAGGACGGTCCACCCTCCACCATGCAGCTCCATGTCACAGAACACCGTGAAGCTTCTGCTGCCGAGGTCAGGGGTCACCTGGTGGACGCCGCTCTTTTTCTCCCCCCTGATAAGATGGTCAGAGCAGTCTCTCCTCACCATGTTAACTGCAAACGTAAAAGACCAAATTAACCGGCGATGTTTTTGTCATCTGAAAGCAAACGTTTCCATCATGTTGCAGCTGAGAGGTAAATGTGTAAATAATAGTGTGGTCACAAATGCAGTTCTGCCATAAAATGTAGAGAAGTAGAAGTCTTATTTCGCGCCTGAGGCCCATTGGAGCTGGTGTTTATCCTCAGATTCCATAGTGTAAAGTGGATGAGAGTCTACAACTCCCCCGGACGCTAGCCCAACGCAGGTTACTTCCCCAACTAATGCCGGTGTCACACCAAATTAGTTCCCCCCCGACAAATTAATTCCCCTCGAGGTGCTTCTTGGGAAGGGAGGGGTGCCTCTCGTGTCTTTTCACATGAAACAAAAATATTAACAGAATCAGCTAAACATTTTTCTGGCCTTGAAAAATCCTTCCTGATGCTGAATGAGCTCGTGGAAACAAAACTTCAGGTTTCAACCTTGTTGGCAAATACCAGTATGTTTTCTAACAATAAAAAAAAAAAAATTTTGTTCCCCCTGCCGAAACCTGATTGGCGACATGCAAGTTGTAAAAATTAGTTCCCCCTCGTGAAATTCGTTTACCACATAAGTTTCAAAATGAATGACCCTAACCTTGTCAAAAAATAGTTCTGACCTTAACAAATACAGGTAAAATGTGCTTTTTAAAATAATTATGCCAAAAACGAAACGTCATTTTTTTTCTATTCACAAAATAATAATTAATATAAATTAAATTAAATATAGATACCTGCATTTCATGTGGAACAGGGGGAACAAATGTTGCAGCGCGTGGAGTATCGTAACAACTCGCGCAAAAGCAGAAGGGGGAATTAATTTGGCTTGACCCCAGCACCCATTTACAGCTGGGTGGACTGGGACACTGCAGATGAAGTGTCTTGTCCAGGGACACAAGACAAGTAGCATAACTGAGAATCAAACCCAGGTCACCATATTTAGCCCAACTCCTATCCCACTGAGGTACCTGCTCGACACCGTAAGATATACACGTTTTATTATTTCAAGGCACACCTGTTACTTATGCGTCGTCCTTGAAGTCAGAATGTAAGTACACAAAGTTAGCATTTTAAAATAACTACTTGTCATTGGCCTGAGTTGAGTTTTTAGTCTTTTAAAGGGATCTTATTGTGCAAAATTGGTTATTACTCAAGGTTGACAGTTAGATGCGAGTGTGGTTTCATGTTAAACATCTCCAAAGTCCTGTAATTTGATGACGGTGCATGTCGAAATTCTCCTGCTGTAAGTAAAATTTTGACATGAAACGTCTCGTTTTAGTCTTCTGTGACATATGTAACACAAATCCATATTGGATTTCTTGCTGCCTCGGGTGTGAAAGTCTAAATATAAATCAAATGCTCAGCGAGTTTGATCATATTATTGCTATAAAATGAACTGAAAGTGCTTTTTTGTTATCATTTTCCAGAACTATACTAATGTTTGATATTGATTGATAATGACTTTTTATGCTTCTAAAAGGTGGACATGAAAGTAAAAATCTAAGAACCACTTAACTTAAAGAGTGTTAACTTCTAGAGCAGCCATTCCCAAACTAAGGCCTACTCCTCTCACGGCCCACCTGCAGTGCCTTCACGCCCACCCAAGGGCTGCGGCCCACATTTTGGGAACCACTGATCGAGACTGTTCTGTGGGTTATCAGAACATTATTTATTCAATTTTCCCTTGAATCCTCAAAGAACCTTTCTCTTCTTGCTAATGTAATTATAAGCAACATTTTTTCCAGTTTTATTCTTTCAAAAATGAACAACTAAAACCAATTAGTGGAATATTGGGATGATGGATGGATGAAAATGGACAGTCCTCATTTCCTCATCAGCACTTACAACACTCCTAATTAAAATAATACTCACAAATAGTGCTTTGTGTTTATGTAAGGACACATAAGTGTGTAATGTGGATGCTGCATAGTCATGGTGATAATCCAGGATATTATCTCAAATTCGACTTGACTTTACACACACGTGCATGCACAGAATTTGAGCTGCAGTGGCTCGCCGTGTTAAACTGAACAAGCTGTAAAACTGATCTGTTCAGCTTAGCTTTGCTGAAGGATGCTTTAAAGATGTTTTGTCTGACTGAGATGATGCATACTTGTGGTTTTATCATTCGCCATTACTCACAGTCACACGTGTATTTTGCACTTTCTGTCACACAGAGTGGCCTTGGTGCGTGTTTCAAAGATGATCTCAGACCTCTTGATTATTTTCATGTAAGGTCGTTAGTTCTCATCCCGCCCATGCTCTAAGCACTACTTGGCACTAATATCAACGCTTGATTGAACAACAAAATTAAAAACACACTTATTAATGGAGAAGAAACCTAATTCCATCATTGATTCTATCAAAATAAAGACGAATCATAACGTACTTTAGCACTTAGAGGCCCTCAGCTGATGTGAAGTACAACACAATTAGTGAATGAATAGTGACCTATTTTCTCAAAAAAAAAGTAGGTCAAGGTCACCAATCTTCAATCGGCTTCTTCTCCGCCCCAACACGCCTCACTGACATTACTATAATGAACATCCCATTGCGTGTTCAGGTGACATTGCGTTTATGTCGTTACTAACCAAGTTGACCTATTCCCAAGAAAAAGTCGGCCAATGTGACCAATCTTCAATAGGCCACTAGTCCAAAGCAATAAATAATATTAAATAATATGACAGTATTAATATGAAGCCATGTTCAAAGCTGTTGCGCCTCACTAACGTGTGCATCAGCGCCTGTAATGTGAGGTTACAAAGTGAAGCGATATTATTCGTGATGGGGGAAAAAAACCCAATCCCCCACCCACGATACAGGCGACATTTCATGAAAGTGAATTGAAAACAATTAAACAATAAACGGGCAAACAATAATGGAATTCTAAAAAACATCACCCTACTGCTTCGCCTCAGGGAGCTTTAGACACAATCTCACCTAGACGTTTGGGCCAATGTAGACGAACGTATTCACAAACATCGGTGTCCGCCGGCCTCCGCTGATGAACGTCGATCGTGTCCAAAAATTTTCAACACGTTTAAAATTTCTCCGCGTTTGCCGACATACCTCTGGCTACATCGGAAACCGTTAGAGAAAGTTAATCTCCGCGTTCACCAAACGCTGGGGTAAACATTACAGTGAGATTGCACCTTTTGGAGGCCACTGTCAGATATGTTAATTTTCAAGAAATCCTTTCACTTGTGTCCATTTTCTCAGTACCACAGCACTGTGTGCCTGGTGCACTATGGTTTAACAGGAAGAGCAGGTGCCATTCTGATTGGTTGATATTATGCTTGGACGACAGCACACCCATACCAAATGAACATGGTAAATCCAGCCTCTTTACGCCCAGTGCCAAGGTTTGCGTGACTATTTCCCATCGCTTAAATATCAGTGTACGCTCAGACACACCCCAATTAGGTTTATGCCCACTGCACCTCTCGTTTTTGCGTTCATCGTCGAGAGAAATACCTAAATTTTTTAATACATCTACTCAGGAGGCCTTGGTTTTCTCAAAATTTATGGACCAAGTTTCATTAAACTTTGTAGGAAGGTGGAGCATGAGCCAATGAAGAAGCTATTAGGTTTTGGTGTGGTTCCAAATTCATTGGCTGTCAGGGTTTTTTTTCCTCCTCACGTTAATTTTTTTCCACTTTCTTGTGAAACAAGGCTCAGCAAAATACAGACATCATGCATTACGGGGCTGGAACATGGTTTGGGGGTTTTATATAGTTAAAAGATCTTTTGTGTCTTGTCAAAGGTATGCACACGACTGAGTGCCCCTCTTTTTGTTACTTTCATGAATTTTCATCTCATAAGTTTTTTTAATATATATAAATAATACCAATTCCACAATTTTTCAAATGAATAAAAGTGAACCTGAACCTAAAACAAAGCAGTGATGAGAATAAATAAATTGTGACATTTACCATAAATATATGGTTGCTGTTATAAAGACTGTAAAGTCATGGTCGAGGCTGTTTACAAACATCACTTGCCTTTAGATGGTGTCAGCGTTGAGGGTTTACGGCGTGTCCCGTCGGGCCGGCTGGCCCCCTCGTTCTCCTCGGGATGCTCTTTTGGATGGCTGTCTGGCGATCCTCCATTTGGCTTCAGACTGTTGTTGAAGAAAGCAGCCACCTGGTTAATTTTCACACGCAGCTCTCGTGCGCTGGGAGTGGATTCCTGATGTAACAGAGTGGCTGCAGTGGGCTCAGAGCCAGATGTGGAAGGGGTTGTTGACCTGAAGTCAGAACTGACAGTGGAACTACTTTGGTGACTTGATGGAAGGATTGGACTTGTCATTGTGTCCAGATTTGTTGTTTCCTCCAGATTGAGAACAATGTTTTCTTCTAATCTGGTGTCACTATCAGTAGCTAGATTTGAAATTGTAGTTCCCAGATTGGTTTTCGGGATCATATGTGGGAGGATCTCATCGCTGTTTTTGTTTGGGCTTGGTGTCATTAGGATCGATGATGGTTGACCAGCTGTTTGTGTCTTCAGATCAGATGTAATCCGGCTGTTTGGACTCACTGTAGACACTTCTTGGAGAGACTGTAAGTGAGGCAGTGAACCAACCTGCACGCTGTTTGAGGTTTCGTGACCCATTGTAACTGTTTTCATGGTGCTGGAACTGAACTCTTTATCCACTTGAGAATTATTTACATTTGTACTCTTTCTTACAGGGCTAGAAGTAGATGACGTGTCCCTGTCAGAGTTTTGGAGTCTGTTTGGAGTAATCCCATTTGTTTTAGGAGGATTCAAGAGTGTTTTTGTTTTCGGGCTTATCTTTGGTTGCATCACTGGCTTTGGTGTTTGAAGGGGGGTTACTGGTGGCTTGACTTTAGGTCTGACTGGTAGTTTGTGTCTGGGTAGAGGCCTTGGTTTGTATTTTTTGACAGATTCTGTTTCAGGGTTTTGATCAGGCACAGATTTAACATTAAGTATAGATTTTTGGTTCGGCATGTTAGGCCTTCGGTTAGTTTGTGGTGCTTGGTTGGGTTGAATAGGCTGAGGGTGTGTTTGGTTATGTTTAGGTAATTGGGCAAGGATTGGATCAGTTATGGGTATTTGGGGTAGTTTTGCTTTTTGATTAATTTTGGATGTTTTCTGGCTGGGTTTAGGCTTTTGTTCTGGAGGTATATTGCCACGATCAAGTTTAAGCTTCAGCCCAAATTTAGGGTTTTCTGTTGTCGAAAACATTTTATCAAAAATTTTCATTGATTCAGTTATGGGGTTTAGATCAGGTTGTGGTGTGAAGCTAGTTGTTTGAGGATCAGGCTCTTGAACAAATGGGGAATTCTGGTTTGACGTCAACCTTTGACCAAATGTAGTTTTTCCTTCATTATTTGGCTTGCTGTCAGATTGTTGCTGTTGTTCAGAGTTATGAATATCAAGAAAACGAGGAGGCTTTTGCTCTGATTTTGAGCTTTGGTTACTTCCTGCAGATTTAGGTTCTTGGTAAGATACAGGATTGATGTCAGAACTATTTGTGCTGACAGCTCCAGGTTTGTATTGCGACATACGTTTCTGAGTAGGAGACATAGACTTTTGATGAAATTTTGGCTTTTGGATTCTTAAGTGTGTTTGTTCATCTCCTCCATCATATTTAAGTGTTTTGTTATATTTTAGATTTTGATCAGGTGGTAATTTATGAGCTCGAGGTCTTTGGTCAGACTTTGGATTTTGGACATATTTAGAGTCTTTGGTGTTTTTTTGGCCAGTGATTGGTTTTTGGTGAGAAGGTTTTTGCTTTTGGTCATGTGCTGGTCTTTTGTCAGGCAAAGGAGCTCGGTCAGGTTCAGGATCATATTCAGAATTTTGTTTTTGCGGTACCTTAGGCTTAATCTCAGGTTTGTGTTTATCGCCAGGCTTTGGCCGTTTAGTGTTTGAGCTGATATTCTTTGTCGCGCTCCAGTGGCTGAATTCTGTGATTTGTGGGAACACTGTGCTGTATATGTTGGAATTAGCAGTAGTGGTTGCAGATGATGTAGCTGAACTCTCTGAATCTTGGTAGTCTGGCCCAAGTCTCAGACTGGATGAAGAAGTGACCCCAGAATTGATCTTTTTTGTGGGACTAACAAAAAGACTAATCAAGGGTTTTGTCGTTGTACTTGTGGTCCTAAATTTAGAATCTTCACCTGTGTTTAAGTGTTCAGGAATGCTGGTTTTCCCATATCCAAGGCCTACGTTTTGTGTTGTAAATCCATATTCATTTACTGCCATCCCCTGATTGACCTCTGTGTTAAAATGTGAAATGATGTCTGGCAAAGATGTAAAGTTTTGAGGTCTGTCCGAATCTGGGGACTCAGGTTCTGAGTGAGGATTTGGTCTGAGAGACACAACGTCTTCCTTTTGAGTTACTTTTCTGGATGCTAATTCTCCGTCGCTGTCACGCTGAACACTGTGCAGTGTTGTTTTGATCTCCTTTCCTTTCTCACCCGCCTCCCCCTTCTTTATAGTCTTCTCTTTTTCCGCACTCGCTATACTTTCAGTGTCTTTAGGTTTCTTGTTGTGTCTCTCCGTTTGTATTTCCTGTTCCATTTCCTTTTCCCTCTCCTCCCTGTGCTGCTCCTGCTCTTTATTTGTATCCTCACCGTGATCCACTGACATCTTTATTCTATCACTGCCTCTGTCGTCTTCAGTTTGGGTCTGTTTGTCTTTGTCCTTAGTTCCAGCCCGCCAGACGTTATGACTACTTTCATCTAGCTTCTCATTATTTTTTACGTCTCTTGTGTTGCCATTTTCTCCATTTTCCAACTTATCTTCTCCATTTCCCTTTGAATTCCCTTTGCCATCCTTTTCTTTATTAACCGCCAGCACAATCTTTGAATTATTTTTTAGAACTTTTTCACTAATTGTATCTACTGTGTCATTTCGTCCAACACCTGGCACCTTTGCCTGCCCAAATCTATCATTTCCTTCTCTTTCCTCTATCTGTCGTTGAGTTTTTACATCTTTTTTATTAACTGCTTTCAGAGTTCCTTCTTTTATGATCCTTTTATTGCTCTCTCGCTCTGCTTTCTTTCTGTCTTTCTCTTCTAAAGTTGTTTTTTTCTCTGAGTCGGTGTCACCCTGTCCTTCCACAGTCCTTTCCACTTTAACTCTGTCTGTCCCAAACTCAGATCTTGAATCTTTTGGTCCATCAGGATTTGTGTTATTCCTGCAGTGCCTCGTGTCGTTATGATTATCCTTACCCTCATTCAGCGTTTCATGCTCTCTTTCTCTTCCACAGTCCCTCTCACTTTGGCTTACTGCACAATCTGCACACATTTTCCTCAGTTCATCCACTTTTTCTTTCAGACTCTGCACATCTTGCACGATCTTCTCCAGGTCTCTGAGTTGCTTTGGCAAGTGGAGAGTCAGCGGTGGCAGATTGAAGATGTATGGGCACGTGTTCCCATCCTGCTCCTGTCTGCACGGTCCCTCCGGTATCAGCGTCGCAGTACAAGGCCCGAAATTCTTATTCCACAGGAGGACTTCTTCAGTGAAGTCTGTTGCGGTCCAAGAGAGGCGAGATATGACCAGCAGGGTCACACAAAGTGCTGTTAGCTGCATCATGTCCTGAGCGTAAAGGGTGAAGAAAGTGGAGGGAGCGAGTGGAAGAAAGAACCATCCCAGTCTGTCATAGTGAGAAGAGGAGGGGGTAAGGTGGGAGGGAGAAGAGGAGGGAGGGGGAGCTGATGGAGCGAAAGCGAGTCTAAGTGGGATTTGAGGAGGGAGTTCGGTGGAAAAATGAGTTCTTCTCTGGAGATGTTGCCTGCGGGATGGCCAGTGAGGATTAAGAAAAGTGCGGAAATGGTCAAATAATCCCGCTTTCACTGTAAAACCTGAAAACTTAGTTCAACTCAAACACAGTGAGTAAACTGATTAACTCACACCATTTGAGTTTAGTTAACACAACCATTAAAACATATTTTGTTTAATTAAAAGAAATTTGGTTATTTCATGTTAAGTTAACTTAAAATGAACATTATTCCTCGGCTATTCACCTTACATATGTATTTAAGTTTTTTTCAACACTAAGCAACCAAATTTATTGTACTTAGTTTAATAGTAAGTGGACTGCATTTCTACAGTGCTTTTCCATCTGATTCAGAAGCTCAAAGCACTTTACAATGATGCCTCACCTTCACCCATTCACACACACACCGAACACAGTGTTCCCATGCAAAGCGCTCAACCGCACACTGGGAGCAATTTGGTGATTAAAGATCTTGCTCAAGGGCACCTTAGTGAGCTGCCTGTCTGATAGGAAATCAGATCAAGGATCCTCTGGTCACAAGCCCGCTGCTCTACCCTCTAGAGTCTAGACCACCACCTCCCAAATTACAATGATTATTGATGCTTGAATTATTTAAGTTAACGTAATTGTTTTGAGGTCATCAGTTTGCTCAAATTATTTGAGTTGGACTAACTTATCAGATTTTACAGTGTTTTCAAGACAAGTCTGGGAGCATGCGCTAGTGCCACACGTAACTACATCCACCACAACACAGAACCGCGTCTAATCTGGATGGCAACCACCCAGGCAGACAACAGGTCCATCCCCACCTTTCGAAAGTAACCATCTGTCTGCTGCAGCCAGGTGGAAAGTGGGCATCCCCTTGGCCTTCTCCAGCTGCTGGGTCCTCAACACTGAGGCATCTGCATGCTGGATCATGCACAGAGAAACACAAAACGGCCAAAATGTCTAAGCTGACGCTCCCTCACAATACAAGTGATACTCCTCATCTGAGTTTCAGTAACTGTTCGTTTGACACAAAGTTATTCCAGTGGTACTCAAGGATCCTCTGAAGAGACCTAGTACCAAAGACGTCCAGTCATCACCTTAGGTCACTGGTTAGCATCCAAGTCTCACAACCATACAGTAAGACAGGAAGCTCCAGGACCCTAAAGACTTGGACCATCATTCTCCTGAAAAGATATCGGCATCGCCTAACACCACTGTCCAGTGACCTCATGATTATGGTGTGTGGGATCTTCACAAGGAGCTTTGGAGATCTGAGGTGTGCTGGTAACATCTGGAAGACCCTGGAGGACAACTACTAGAGGGTGTTCCTGCTAAGACTGTACTGCATTGAAAATCCGGAGTGTGTTGGGACTCTGGGGAAACTTACTTAGAATGTTCCTACTGCGGTGGAGGTGTTGGTATGCTGATATGCCATGTGTATTCCGCTGTCTGGGACCCTGCTCTTCACCATTTGGATGCTTTTTGAGCCATCAAGTTGTTGCGACAGCTGGACTCCATATGTATATGCAGTGTTGGGCAAGTTACTTCAAAACTGTAATGCATTACTTATTACTTGTTACTGTCATTTCAAAGTAATTAGTTACATTACAATATTACTGTATTTGAAATGTAAGGCATTGCACTACTATTGCATTACTTTTAAGTTACTCTCACCAAAATAACTTGAAATATGGATTTGGCATTCTAAATGTGGCTCATTACGCTCAATTAGCTCATTACACATCCAATGGAAGGTGATGTTGTTTCTGATTGAGCTCGGCTTAAGGCTAAAAAACAGTAGAATATAATAGCCACATTGATGGCTCATGGCGCAATACAACGAACAATCATAGCAAGAACAGACAAAAGGTCAAAGTTGAGTCGCG
>OMMV01159829.1:0-10598 GCA_900302635.1 Chatrabus melanurus
CGTAGCACAATATAATTTTACACAACAGTCTGACACAACTGTATTTCCAAACCAGTAACGTGCGTACTCACAAACGCTGCTTGCCGTCCAGTGTTGCCAGATGCCAGCAAGGTTTTCCAGCCCAAAACCGTCAAAAACCGCGAGTGCACAAAAAACCGCCCAAAATTGTTTTGCCTTGTTGGGGGAAACCGCCCAATCTGGCAATCCTGTTGCCGTCGCTTTTCTAACATCATCGTGGTTTGGTTAAACCCGCCAATAGCGCGCCAGGTGTATATAGCCAGTTTCTGATTGGATCCAGAGATTGTGGAACATTGAACATTGAACCCAGGGTGTCCGGACCCTTCTGCGGGGCGAAATCAAATTCGCCGGAAGAAGGGGCGGGGTTTACCCAGGCTACACTGAACCTCCTATTTTGGGTCATATTAGCATCTTCTACATGCATAATAACATAAAATAAAGACAGTAGGGCTGCAACTAAGGATTATTTTCATAATAAATGCATCTGTTGATTATTTTCTTGATTAGTGCCTTAGTTATTTGGTCCGTAAAATGTTAGAAAATGGTGAAAAAATTTGATCAGTATTTCCCAAAGCCCAAGATTATGTCATCAAATGTCTTGTTTTGTCCACAACCCAAAGATATTCAGTTTGTCCGGGACTAGTAAAGAAGGTGAAATCGGACAATTTGGTAATTAAAAAAAAATTTTTTTTAAAAACTATTAATCGATTGTCAAAATAGTTGCTGGTTAATCGTTGCAGCTATAAAGCACAAGACACACCGAGCTGACGGTCAGCCATCTGGCCTCGTCGGGAGATGATGACCGAAGTGGGCTCGGTGTGTCCCATACCGTTGCCATGTCTTCATTAGTCGATGTTGGCTATTAGTGGCTTTTTCACTGATTCAACATGTTGAATTGGCGTTGGCGTCCGTGTGTGAGAGCGCATACTCTGTTTGGCTGTCAGAGAATTGGTGCACAAGAAGAGAAACGGAAGTGACAAAACCAAGCAAATGACAGAGTCAAGAGGGCACACACGTACTGTATATAAACACATTTTGAGATTTATTCGTCAGTCTACCTGTCAGATCAAACATTTTCAATTGCAACAGAACGTCTTGTACCACAGTTTATATTGTGTTTCAGGGCATATGAATACTTCGTGTTCTCTTTTTCAGTTTTTCCCCTTCTAAATCAAGTTAATTTATGTAGCCAAACTCAAAATAGTGCATCAGTAGGCTTTAATGTCTGTACAGCAGATGACATAATTTGTTTTTTGACATTTGTATCAGATAAGGAAAAATGTTTTTAATAACACAACACTTCTAACAAGGAAAAATGAAATGGAGGGGAAATGCATCTTCCAAGAAACGGCAGAATTACAACACGGCGAATAAGTAAATGTTCGAAAATAAAACAAAGTATGTAAATATTAAAACCATTTTGGGTAGATGTGGGTTGAATGTAGGTCAGTCAGTGGAGTGGATTGTCAACTGACTAAAGTGGTGGGAGTTTTGGTCCCTGATTGCAGCTGAGCATCAAAAAACTGTTTGACCATGGGACGCATTGCCCTTATCTGCCTCACACAAATGTGGGAAACAGATGTAGCGAAAGAGGAATACTAAAATTAACCAGTTTCAAACAAAGAATATCATACCATTGAATAAATAAGCAATTTGTGGCTGAACATCCTCGCTGGGAGTAACTGAAACATTCATGTATGTCACACTCATAATCAAGAAAGGGATGGATACATGCAATCACAGACAGAGTGCAATTCTATATGGCCCAGAAGTTGATAGGGTGGGCAAACGTCCTATATGATTTATGCATATGAATAAACTGGCAGAGGTTACAGACATTGGTCAACAATGATATAATATATAGAGTCCACAGTGTTTGAAGTGGCTGTGTTTTAAAAATCCTGACTGATAATTGGGCCAAAAGTTTATAGGGTGAGGAAACGTAGTATGATTATGCATATCATCAATTTTGGAATAAATTGGATAAGGCGTTTGGCGGATGCATGCACAGACAGAGCGCGATTCTATGCGCCGTGACTGGGGATATAGAATCGCGCTCCGTAGATTAGTGTATTCCATATTGACTCACCCGGTTTGAGAAATATTTCCCAGGTCAACGTCTCAGATTCCATTAACAAAAAAAAAAAAAATTCCATGTGCTCCTATTCAAAATGTATGGAGAAATCCCAAATATTGCCTCTGCTCTGCATATCTAATAGTTTTGAAACTACAGTCCTTTAAAATTTTACAGTAATTGATTTTATGCATTTTGCTGAATGAGTAGGGGTGGGAGTTGAGAATCTGTTCCAAATTTTTCAATCCATTGGAATCGTATGCATCAGACGTTATCTGCATGTTTTTCTGAACGTTTCACGTTGCAAGCTCATGTGCCATAATTTCAGATGTAACATCATGATTTCAAACAATGCGTCTAGCAACCAGGAAAATGGCTGCGTTGATGCTGAAAACTTCTGTAGGCCTTAATTTTTCTATACAGAAAATTGATCGGAAATTGAAAAATTATCGGACCGGTAGGCAGAATCTATAATGGTATCGATAGCTGTAAATTCTTATTAATTCCCATCCCTGTGAATGAGTCTTTTGGTCCAACCCCTGCCATTTACAGCTCATTTGATGTGGTAAGGACACTTTACAGCTTTAAAATGTTGTGACTATGATGACAGTTTTCTGTAAAATTCATAAATTTAATCAAATCAAGTGTATCTTAGGTTATTTTCCTGTCACAAGGCTCTGAAAAGGGCCAAAGTATGCTGAGGTTCTAGTATACTGAGGTAGAAGCTCTCAAGGGGATGTTGTTTTAATACATTTTGCATTTTTGGCTATTTTCAGAGCCTTGTGGGAGGAAAACTGTATTAGATATACCTGAACTGATTACATTTATGAATTTGACAGAAAAATGTCGCCCCACAGTCACAGTTTCAAAGCTGTACATGCCATATTGTTAAATGGACTGCATTTATATAATGCTTTTCCATCTGATGCAGGTGCTCAAAGTGCTTTTCAATGGTGCTGCACATTCACCCATTCACACACACACTAATGTCAGTGAGCTGCCATGCAAGGCGCACAATGGAAACTGGGAGTAACTTGGGGTTTAAGGACTTTGCTCAAGGGCACCTTGGACAGTTTCCTGTCTGATGGGGAGTCCAACTAAGGATCCTCTGGTGACAAACCCTTCACCACCTCCCCGGAGCTATCAAAGGCGCTATGAATGTTGGAAGTTGCACCAAAAGACTTTTTCAGCAAAATGCACAAAAAAAAAAAAAAAAATTTAAGGACTGTAGTTTCAACACTATTAAGAGACACAGAACTAACAAGCAATGTAAATGCTAGCACCCATACAGACCCTGTAGTTGCTTTGTTGTATCACCAGTCACAGGTTCATGGTGAAGTGGCACAAAAAAGGGTTTTCATACAAGAAAACAGATCAAATCTAGGCTTCTGTCCCACATGCCTTCTGGAAAACCTTTTAAGGAAAATCATTCTCTGTGCCACTCCACCATGAAGCTGTACAACTGGTGTTGCAACAGATAAAAGTTGCACTATGAACAGTTTCTCCAATCACATCCACAGAAGCCAAAAAACTCCAGAGTTGTCTGGGTGTTTTAATGGCTTCCCTCGCTAGTCTCCTTTTCCATGATCACTCAGTTTTTGACACCTGCCCACACCAGACAGTTTTACAATACAGTACCATAGTGTTTGTATTTCTTTAGTGATTGATTTAAATGGAGTCAAAAACATATTCAGTGACTTGGAAGTGTTCATATATCTATCCCCTGACTTGTCTAAAGAAAAGTGGCCATAAAAGTGATTATTTTTATTAAAAATAATATATTTAGTTTGTCCAATTATTTATGGACTCTGAAAATGGAGGGACTATGTATTAAAATGGCTGTAATTCCTAAATGATGTTGTGATATTTTTGTTAAACCTCTTGAATTAAGTCTACACTACAAACACATCTTGATTGTTTAATTTCAACTACATTGTGGTGGTGTACAGAAGCAAAATCACAAAAAGTGTGTTATTTTAATTTGGCGAGTTACAAGATTATGCCATTCCTGCGTGTCGGGAATGGGTAAAACCAAATCAAAAAGATGAACTAGAATGTCAATTTCTGAATAATGCACTTTTAAATAATGTCTCGATGTATGATTGGGAGACCTATATTGCACCGATGAATTGTGAGAGAGTTGGATCATATTTGTCTTGGTAACAAACCACATCCTCTTGTAAAGGTTAACTGGATGGAAAATTGAAAATGTGTCACATGTAATTGGGTCCTTATAGCCCATACACATTCTAGTGGCAGCAAATGAGTGGGTGAAATATTTTTGCGATTATTGCACGCAGTACCTCATCTGATCCATTAGGTGTAATTTGTACCTCCATTACAGAGAACCAATAATGCTTTCCTACCAAGAGAGATGTATCAATTTAGGGGCATCTGTTGATGAGGTTGATCGATGTCTGACGATCTGAAAGTGAAAGTGTTTGTGCTTTGATGTTCCAATGATCCATTAAGACTTTTAAATCTGTCAATGAGCTCCATATTTATGCTCCTGTGGACATAGCTTAGCAGTTGGCACACACAACTTGTAATGTCGAGATAATGAATGGTAACAGAAATATATTTGAATTTATTTGAAAACATTGTTTTCTTTTTATTGTTAATTGTGAGCTACTCATTTGTAGAAAATGTTATTTATTGTCTGTAAAACCTCTTGCACTTGGAAAGCTGCTTGAGGCGTTTGACCTTTTTTCACCTCCTCTCTTCCTCCAGCTGGGCTGGTGTCAGACGGCACAAAAGCGGAGCCGTGTTTCTTGTTCCTCACGTCACCAGCAGTGGTGGTGCAGTCGGAGCTCTGTGGTATGTGCCCTCCGCGGGCGGGAGTTCAGACCTCAGCAGCAGCATGAGTTGCGGCTCCAGCGCAGCCTGCGGGGCTTTGCAGCAGGCAGGCTCCCTGGAATCCTCAAGGAGAGGGAGTTCTCGCTGGGGCGCCTCAACAAGGTGTTTGCTTCACAATGGCTCAACCACCGGCAAGTGGTGTGTGGGACAAAGTGCAACACGGTGAGCAGGCATTAGGGAATGGTAGGGGAATTTCCAAGAAACCGAAAAGAATAATAATGAAATGGAGGGGGGGGGTGGTAATAAAAACTAAATGTTTTATTTCAGCTCCCTGTGAGAGTCTACTGCATTTTGCTGTCATTTATGATTGTGCTAGTTTCTCGCTTGTGCTCTCTATTTCACCGTGTGTGTGGGGAGTTTTTAAATATATCTGAGGTTGGCACTGTTTTGCGCCTTAAGGTGCTGAGCTACAACTCGGTGAACTTCAGCTGATTTCCCCAAGCAGTTTTCACCTGGCCACAATCGGCGCTGAGTCCTCCCAAGCAGGCAGACCACTCAGAAAAAATCAGGAAAAGTTTAACAGACCTTTCCTAATTTGTGCTGGACAAGGCGCAACGCTTCCCCCCCGAAACACACACGAGCCATGTCAAGGTGCTGTTCAGGAAAAGTCGCTGCCAAATTCAGCTAAGTGTAAGAGCAGCTTTAGCCTGTGGAGCAGAAGAGAGGCAGGTGAAGTGAAGATGACATTGCTCTCGGTAACGATAACTCGTTACATTACTAGGAATGCAATAAAAGCTTCCCAATAAGTGTTAATCTGTCTAAAACCAAAGATAGACAGGTTTTCACAGCAAATGTCTGAAATTTAGGCCAAAAGGTTTGCCTTTTTTTAATGTACCTTTTAATGCTGGCAACAGCGGTGAGGATGCTAAAAGCTCTACTGCTGATGGCAGGGAAGCTAGTCCCGGCAAGAGTACTAGCAACTCTCCTGCTAATAACGTTACAGCTACACCACCGACAAGCACAGGAGGACAGGCTTTGACTAATCTTGGCTGTCTGAGAGGAAATACTCCTCTTTGTAATTAAAAATGTCTTTGGTTCAAAGGCAGAGGAGGAATAATTATTAGCAGACTGTCCAGTTTTTCTCTGTACAGAAATAGAAAATTAAATAAAACCAAATGAAAACAAAAAGAGAAGCCGACAGGGAAATGCAGGGACAGGGGTGCTGTAGGCTAATACAGTTTAATAATTTGATTATAAATGTAGAGTTTTTCTGAGATTAATGTAGCTGTCATGATGAAAACACCATAACCAGGTTATGAATGTTCATCAGATTATAATCAGAGCTTGGTTACTTGTTATACACCTTTCATTTTTTACTCTCGGATACAAAGGCATAGAGCAGTCTAACTGTGATGTTTCAACCAAATCTGAAGTGTTGCATTTGTGTAATGATGAATGAATTCTGTCTCTGGTGGTAGTAAAATAATACCTTAAACTATTGGCATCCAAGGATAAGCACTGGCCCCATGGGCCTCAGGGCCTGTATAGGACTTATGTTTTCTATTTTAAAATATATTTTAATACATGAGACAAGGATTTAGCACATATTGGACCCACTCACATCAGAGTGTTGATCAGGTGAGATCTGGGAGCATGCGCTGGTGCAATGCACTGCCATATCCATCACAGAACTGCATTGGGTCCTGGACAGCAACCACCCATGCAGACAACCAGTCCATCTCTACGTCTCAAAAGTAACCATCCGTCTGCTGCAGCCAGGTAAAACGTGAGCGTCCCCTTGACTTTCTTGAGCTGCTGGTGTCCTCAACACCGAGGCACCCCGTGCTGGATCATGCCTAGAGAAACATGCTACATGGCCAAAATGTCGAAGCTAACGACAATGCAACTGATATTCCTCATCTGAATCGCTTTCAGTAACCATTCGTTTGATACAAAGTCATTCCAGGAGAGTTGGACTCAGGTCAAACCCTCACTGGCACAGTTTACATCGGACACAAGTCTGTTCTAGGTCCATAAATTGCAATTCTGCATAAATCTATTTTCATATTTTCATAGCCGTTGTACATGCATGCATTTCAATTGACATAATGCACGTACCACCACAGATCACAACATGAACTTATTTGCACATCTATGGTGCATAGAAATGAGTGTGCTGTCAGGTAGGGCTGCGCTGCATTTGTGAATGTTGATATGAAAGTGTAAGTTACAATAATGTAATCACAAGTATTACCTTTGTTAACAGAAAAAAACAGGATTTTCAAGAATTAAATTACATATAATCCAGAATAGGGCATGAAATACTGTTATACATTTGCTCTAAAATAAGTTTTTTACAGTACTGTAGACTCGTAATCACTACAACTGAGTGTTATCTCAAATGACAGCCAGCTTGACAGAAAGATCTCAGTAAGGATCAGCAAGACAAGTCAGGCTCTTGGTAGACTTCGCAGCAGGGTACTCAACCAGCATAACGTGTCCCTGCCTACAAAGCGCAAAGTATACAATGCAGTTCTGACATCACTCTTGTATGGGTGCGAGTCCTGGACTGTCTATCGCTATTACATCAGACTGCCGGAGAAATTTCATATGCGCGCCCTTCGAAACGTCCTTGACATCAGATGGAAGGACAGAGTCACCAACCTCAAAGTCCTGGACCGAGCCAAATCTTCCTCCATTGAGTCCATGTTGCTGAAATCCCAGCTGCACTGGTTAGGACATGTTATCAGGATTGGTGACGAATGCATTCCCAAGCAGCTGTTCTTTGGTGATCTGGCCCAAGGTCATAGAAAACGAGACCACCCACCGAAGTGCTACAAAGACAATCTGAAGGAAAACCTCAATTGGTGCAACATCCAGCCACCTGAACTTCAGCAAATAGCACTAGACCGCACCCAGTGGCAGGCTGTCACCTGCCGGGCATCAGCCTGCCTGGAAGAAGATCGACACTGAAGGCAAGAAGCAGCTCGCGAACGTAGCCACAGAGCCACTTCAACCCAGTCACAGAGACAGAGTACCAATGCCCCACCTGTCTTCAACTCTGTTGTTCCAGACTGGGCCTGCTGAGTCATTCAAGATTCCACAGGAGAGAGCGCAGATCCAGTCTTTCTTGAAATCAAGTGACTTCAACCACAACTGAGTGCAGCAGGTACTTCTTGTTGAACAAAGACCCGAAAGTCAGATGATGTTTGATTTTTGCTTCATGAAGACGCACAGGACTGCAGAAGTTGTGTGTAACATAATCTCACCGTGCAGTTCTGTGCTTATGCATCCAGAACTGCCACTCATCTGAAGCACTGTATAGGACAGGTGCTATACACTATAGTAATAATGGAGTAAGTGGTATTATTAGGGGTTCAGTTAAAAATGAAAACCATCCCAAAGTCCACATTCAGATTTAATGTGCTGCTGAAAACTGAAATGCCATGGGTCACAATGTGTTCTAAATGTCAAGCTTGTTTGCAAGGGAGGGAATTTGCTCTTTTACTCTTCGGTTGCTCAGTAACTCCAAGGTCCTGATGTCAAAGAGAGGTAGCAACAAATCCCTGCCATGAGTGGATCATGACCATTTCAGCTGAGTACGCCTGTCTGCCACAGAACACTCAGATAACAGAGTGTAAAATTAATACACATTAAGGAGGAGCTTGGATTGAAGGTAGTTTTTTCCTTCCCCTCTTCTTTCCATTATGCATTGCAGAGCTGTTCAATAGTCAAGCATATACATTGTATTGACTTTACTGTGCTTGCAGTTTGCCCTGTTGAAGTGTAATATCTAGGAAAATACAAGTATCAGATTGGGACTCGGCATCGTTAGATACTCTATTAATTGACTCGGATCAGGGACAAAAAAAAAATTGATTGGACATCCCTAAAGAGAACATATCGCAAAAAAGAAATTGTCTTAACAGTGACATGATGCGGACATTTATACTCTATGGACAGATCTAAGAACCAATTACACACAGAAATAAACATGAGAACAACATCTGCAGTTTTACATCCACCAACTGATAGAGCGTGGTTGGTTATGTGATCACCCCTGTTTGTTTGTGGACACTAAAACTTAAGTGGTTTATGCACTTGTCCACTGATCAACAAAGTGTTGAGCAAATTTTGGTGGTGATAAAAATCTGCCTCAAAATATTTCTGTTCATTGACATGATAAAATAATTTTTAGTTTTTCCTCACGTTCTTACCTTATTATGTCACAAAGATCTGATTAGGAGCAGAGGTCTGACTTCCTACCTGTCTCAGAGGTAATAGTTGTAGGCTATTATCACCTTGGCTACAGTTAAATGACTCCTTATAGTTTCTTAAATGTTGCTGGTTTGTCAAAAAAATTGACGCTAGTGTAGTGATTTTAACAATCTAGATTTGGCACAGAGTTTTTTCTGTGCTTTAAGTTACTCTTGAATGCCTTTTTTTTTTTTTTTTTTTTTTTTTTTGGGGCCTAACAACTCTGTCCTTCACCTGCAGCTTTTTGTAGCCGATGTCCTGACGGGGCAGATAACGCGCATTCCCATGCTGAAAGACAGAGAGAATCACTGTGGAGGCTCTGCGGGGGTGGGAGCAGTGGTGACAGGACACCATTTCCACTCTACAGGAGGCTCTCGCTCCCGGCTGGACCAACAGGGCTGTGGAATCCATGCTATTGAGCTCAATCCCTCCAGAACACTTCTCGCAACTGGAGGGGACAACCCCAACAGCTTGGCTATCTATCAGCTGCCCACACTGGACCCCGTCTGTGTTGGAGATGTAAGTGTTTAAAACTCATCTCAGACACCTGTGATGTTGATAGCTAAAATGACCATGACCCATGATGGTTTGGACCATTTGGATGGCATTTATTTCACCTCATTGGCAATAATTTTTCAAATTTATGGACCAATAATAATAATAATAATAAGGACCAGTAATATATTTTTAATTTATTCTTTTAAATGCACAGTCATGTGAAAAAGTTAGGGCACCCTTGAGTTTTTACATATTTTAAATTGTTTTTATGACATCAAACTAAAAAAGAAATTCAGGCTTCTTCATAATAAAATTTCTAAAATTATGCTGTTTAAACTCACAGTGAAAACAAATCTCTACAATGCGACATAAATAAAATAAAAATATCAAACCCAAAACAATAGTGTGACTAAGTATGGGCACCCTTTAGTTTAACATAAATAAATCATCAATTTACAGTCAGTTTTCTTTAGACAAGTCAGGGGATGGATACATGAACATTTCCACGTCACTGAATATGTCTTGGACTTCATTCACATCAATCATTAAGAAATACAAACACTATGGTGCTCTATAGTAAATCTGTCTGGAGGAGGCAGTTCTCAAAAACCATTTGACCATGCAAGAAGGAGACTAGTGAGGAAAGCCAACAAGACACCCATGACAACTCTGATGAAGTTATAGGTTTCTCTGACTGTGATTGGAGAAATTGTGCATAGTGCAAGTTTTATCTGTTGCATCACCACTCACGGCTTCATAGTGGAGTGGAGCGGAGCAAAGAAGGATTTTCATACAACAAAACCAATCAAATCTCGGCTAGCATCTCCCATGTGCCTTCTGGCAAACTGGAGCTGAACTTTTAAGTCTTCTTTTTAAGGAAATCCTTCTCTGCTCCACTCCACCATGATGTTGTGTAACTGGTGATGCAAAATCCTAAACTTGCACTATGCACAAT
>OMMV01159870.1:0-10060 GCA_900302635.1 Chatrabus melanurus
AGGATAAAATAAAAAAAAAATAAAAAAACGCATATTAAATCGCAATCTTGGGGGGGGTGTTAAAAAAAAAGAAAAAGAAAAAGAAACTTTGAAAATCGTGCCATGTAACCATGGTTAAAACAAGATCACGGCACAATAATGAAATATCCCAGTTCATCACAGACACCCTCCCGGAATCTTTAAAGTTTACTCACAAAGCTTCAAACTGAGACCTTCCAGGACGCATATCGGAGAAAGTGAGAACAATGTGTACACACACACACACACACACACACACTGTGGGGTGGGGGTGTGAATCAGCAAAGATACTATGCAGTGCTGTGAGTTTTGGTAATCAAAGGGAAAAGGAATCTGTACATCCAAGTATTTATCTGAAAGTGCTGCTTCCCATGTAAAACCAGCAGGTGGTGCTGTATCTACCTGGTAAGCTGGTCACCAAGAGGTCCCTAATGAAATCATCCACTTCCTCAGACTTCAGCAAGTGCTGGCCGTCTGGCTTGGCCTTTCGCGTCGCAAGACGAGCCAACAGGATGTTTGACCCTGAAAAAAAAATAAAAAGAAATAAAAAAAAAATAAAAAAAATCGAGCGGACAGATTAAAAGAAAAACGACAGGAGTTTGATGTAATTTACAGTAGAAGAAATAAACTCACCCATGCCCACAGAAGCGGAGCATCCTGTTTTCTCTTTGATGTCGGCTCTGATTGCTGTAGCCAGGTTTTCTGGGCCAATACCCAGCTCAGCGAGCAGAGCAGAACAGTCTATCAACACTTCATCACAGCTCAGAGCCTCAATGTTATTAGTATAACTGCAAAGAAAGAAAGAAAAAAACTATACTAATAATTGTTGTTTTGCATATATAGGTGCAACATGCGAGTTAAAGGAAGACCAGTGCTTTCCTACCTGGCCAGAACCTCATACATTGTGAGAGCCACATCTTTATAGGCTTCAAAGTCATACGGAACAGACTGCAGCGAGGGACACAACTGTTTTGCTTTGCCGAAAAACATCCCGTTCCTTACACCAGCTTGCCTGCGAGAGAAAACCAATTTATATCCAAAACAGGACAAGAAGCACACACGGACGTTGTTTGAAGTCGTGCTATTTAGCTTACCTTGCTTCATAACTGCAAGAAGCAATCTCTGCCATTGACAGAGCAGCACTGTCCTGGTCCGCTCCATTGGTAGGAGAGTCAAAACTCTCTTGAGAAGGAGTTCTGTGTAAATCCTGATCCTCCCTCTCTGAGACGCAGGAGAAGGATGTAATTATTAAAGTAGGTTACTAGTGAGGGCACCATATTATTTCAACTTTCAGGGCAAGAAGCCTGTTTCCACCACAGGAAGTCAAGGAGCATTTTAGGGAGTCCAACACCTTTGCGTGTCTCCCCTGTAGGGACCACCCCTGAAAGGTGATTTTCGGGGGCCATTTTCAGGAGAGAGAAGTCCCTGCTCTGGGGTAGGTACTTCTCAGGGGCCCTGAAAAACCACTGGGCGGGGCTCGACACTGATTGGTAATTAATTCACACAGGAGAAGACGACAACAATCACCAAGCCAGACTAGCAGAACAAGAGCAGAAGAACCGAAAAAGAATATCAGGGTCCTCGCCAGCATTTTTTGACAGCATAACAGCATGTGTGCGCCCTGGAAAGCTCTGGCATTTTAGCCGATTTCCACTTTAAAACTGGCTCAAAATATGCTTGCTGTGTTTGTTGTTATTCCCACACTTCAATGCTGACAATTATATTTACAGAAATAACATTTACCTTTGAGGTCACCTGGGAGCAAAGAGTACGGCACAAGCTAATCGGAACGGCTCTGACACGCAAGCGCAGCCCACATACCTGCAACCCGCTGAAGTGGCACACAACGTGCTGCTGTCAGACGCCGTTTCGAGCTTCGATACGTCAAAGTTCTACGGGTTTGACGTGAGGCGCATTAAACATCCAAAAACCATCATCACATTCAAGTTTCTTGATTCTTTCATTTGTCCAACCAGTCAATAAGCAGGCGAGCATAGACATCGCTAACACGAAGCAATGGTAACAGTTTCAAAGTCCCGTGTCCACGGCACAGCTGTCCCGTTCAGATCGTGAACAGAGCTGTACATTGCAGTCATCCGCTGTCGCTTACCTTCCTCTCCGAGCCTTCATGGTTACACTCTAATGAGCGTCACGCAAGTGCTCCAAACGACTGTTTCATATGGCAGCGTGGAATACAAAAAACACTTTCACAGTGGCAACTAGCAGCAGTAAACGGGTTTCTCACATTTAATGTGGCACCATTTAAGCAGGTGCTGTGCTCAAAACAACATTACGCTACTTTAAAGAGCGTAACGGCCCTAATTACAGCGTTATCTTAACAACTGACAAAATGCGCTGGCGAGAACCCTGAATATGAATAACAGAGGTAACAGATGGACCAACGAGGAGGTACAGGCGTTCTGGTCTTTCTTCGATGGACGAGGTCCAGCGAGGATTTGAGTCCTCGAGGAGGTATGAGAAAAATCTACGTTGCGGCCAAAACAGTCATAAATATCCTGGTGTTTTCAGCAATGCCAAGTAACTATTAAGGCTTGCATAGGAAAATATACTGAACCAGGCTTGTATTACTCAAGATCAGGAATCTCCACATGAAAATATGTTGATATGTCAAACTGACCTGGCTGAGCATGAGTCAATTTCCTGTGGTAGTACTGCTGCTCCACCTGAAGATTGGCCCCAGGTCTCAGGGGAACACGCCCATGGCCACGGTTACTGGTCACAGCTACAGGCTTCCCTGAAAAACATGAAGAGAGACTGCGTTTAGACTAGGGACTAAATACTCTTATGTAAGAGACAAGATGTTTCTTACCTTTAAGCTCTGGGCGATGTCGAATCCCCACAGACACAAAGAAACAGTCCATGTCCACGTGCAAAATACAAGATTTAACACCGGATGGTGCTGACATACCTGATGCAAACAAATGGATGCCAGAACATCAGTAATGCGTGCAAAAACCACAGCAATAGAAGTCCTGAAGCAATTCTTTCCATTGAAATTATTTTACAGTCCATAGAAATCATTCAATTATTTTGACAATTAATAATTTTGTCTATAAAACATGAACATAATAAAAATAAAAAAAACCCAGCCCATTTCTATTACACACAGATCAAGGCAACATCTTCAAATTACTTGTCTATTTATCACTCTAAAATTCAGATATTCCATGCAAAATATAGCAATTATGCATGTATGAGGAGCCGTGATGATCCAGTCCTATACTTTTTAATTATGAAAAACAGTTGATTTTTCTACTGATCAACCAATTGCTCCAGCTGTCATGTTGAGAAAGAGACAGCTGCAGTCAGACATGAGAAGAAGAAAGAAGAAGAAAAAAAAAAAAAAGTACAGGTGCCCGTTTTGAGTTTGCAAATTTGGAGAGTTGTGCAGAATGTGACAGATATTCTAACATTGACAGATTTTTCCTCTCCATTTAAAGCATAAGCACATATTTTTACACCTTACTGGATCCTGATTTGCCAAATATCATACATCCATTTTATATGGCTCTTTTTGCATTTCGTGAAATGTTAATGTTTAAATGTAGCAGGAAACACAGAGCGAATGAAATTTATGACACGCATCAACAACCAGTTTTGACAGAGAAAAGTTGCCAGTCCATCGTATCTCAAATCAGCGTCACATCTAAGATCTGATGCTGCACCCACTACCTCACAGACCTACCCCAGGTCATGAATGGCACCACCCAAGCAGACTGGTCGTCTCCCAGACATAACCACCTATCTGCCACAGCCAGGTGTTGTGGATGTCTCCATAGCCGCATCCAACAATCAGGGTCATCAGCAATGTGTAGGGATGGGAATCAAGAACTGGTTCCAGTTGAGAACAGTTGGTTCCAAATTTTTCAATCCACCGGAATTGTATGTCTCTGACATTATCAATGCTGCCATGTTTTTCTGACCATTCGGTGTTGCAAAAACTCATGCGTCATGATGACAAACTGTCTAGCAACAAGGAAAACAGCTGCATTGATGCTGAAAACCTGTGTAGCGCTACAGTTTGCCACACACACACACAAAAAAAGGAATAGATAGAAAATTGGATGAATAATCAGACTCTATAGCGGTAAAATATCATCAATTCCCATCCAAAGCAATAAGGCACATGTGTGTTGATTCGACACAGTCATCCATGTCTCCTTAAAGGTGCTATCAATAATTTAACATCACTAGATGTCACACGACCACCAGCATCTCAGGACCAAAAGATGGAAACACCTGTTGTCCTTTTGCAGTGGGCCGAATGCTCTGCTTACTTCAGAGAAAGTGTGCATCAATCAAGCTAGCAGCTTTGATGCTAATTGCAGGGTCCTGGAGCGCCACTACGTCCAGCGTTGCTTGTTTCAGAAGTACACAAAACAAAGATTACTGCTTTCTTACCTTGAGTGCCTGCAGAACGGTGAGCCACACATTTCTTCAGTTGCTCTTTCCCAGGAAAAGAAGCGCCTCCTGCTGGCCTCCTTCTGCTATGTAGTTCATTAACGTATTCTGAAAAACCAGTCCTCCATGTGGAGATCTGGTGATATCGAGAATGAGAATAGAACTCGGAGATCAAACCGCCTGTCTGTGCCAGCAGTTGTGCTGAAGATTTGGATGACTGCGTCTGGTCAGTGAGGGAATCAGGTTTGGCCGTTACGTTGTTTGTCTCGAACAAAACTGAGTCAGATGAAAAGGCAGTGTGGTGACCTCCATTCAGTCGGACAGAAGAATGTGAAAGAGAGCAGGACGAAGGAGAAACAGGAGTCTTTTCGGGATTTGAATCAACCAGACAGGGCGGCTGTATCTGTGGCAGTGCTGCAAGTGTTTTGGTGGCATTTCCAGCCTCAAAAAAGGAGGGCGATGCACGTTTTGGACACTGCTCATTGGTTACTTGTGAGCTAGATTTCTGCACAAAACCAGAGGACACGCCGGATTCCTTTGGGGGGCTGTGAGGAAACTCGTATGGGTCAGGGTCCTTCTTAAACTGTACTCTGGAACTTGCAGGTTTATTCTCTGGACTGCTGCTTCTGAACTGGGGCAGGTCTGTGTCAACAGGCAGCTCATCACCAACAGGGGAGAGGTCCTCTGGCTTTAAGGCACCGTTAACAAAGTGAGAATGTCCATTGGTCAGGGGTGCTTCATGCAATGCCTGCAAGGCTCCAAGCATACGTGGATCATCATCATCATCACAGTCTTGCATTTCATTAGTTTTTGAATGGCTCATCAGATTCAGTGAGGTCTGCAGTGATCCGCTTCTGTCAAATAAAGACACAAATGCTCAGAGTCCAACAGATCATGAAGTAAATTATCCTACAATCAGGTTACAATAATCTATGCAAAGTGCATTTAACAGTTTTAAAACAAAAGGAAACAAAATACTCACAATTTTAATTCCAGATCTTTGCTGCTCCTTTCGAAGTTATTGCAGGACAGGTTGAACTGAGGTTGTGGACAGCTAACCGTCTCGGACTGGAGACCAGCATGAGGTGTTATGAGAGGGTGCACGTTGGAGCTCAAGTTGGAATTCAGATGGGTGTGTGAAGGATTCCACTGCTTGGGATTTGTATAAAGAGGCCCTGGATGAGTGCATGTTTGGGCGGCAGAGCTTTGTGTGAGCTGATGGTGGGCATTGCCTTGGTGGAGCTGGTTGTTGCTGGACTTGGAGACAGCACTGGTACAGGGGCTGGATGAGGACTGGATGAGCCCAGAGTCTTGAATGCTGTCTTTTGGCAGTTGATGGTTTTGTTGGACACTTTGATGAGACTGTCCGTGGCTAGTTCCTGCAATCTCCGAGGCTTGACGCAGATTTGCTGTGTTGAAGGTTAGGCCTCTTTGTTTAGCATACAGTTGGTACTGTAGGTAAGGCAGGAGATGCCCAGCCTTGATACTGTTTTAAATGGGGGGAAAAAAGAAAAAATATTTAGCTAATATAGTACATTCTAAATATGTAAACAATGTCATACATACTCTCACAGAACAAACCTGTCAGTGATCCACTCTGGCCTGACAACCTTTTCCCCTCTGAGGTCCTGAATTTTGTTGTTGGGCAAATTACTGGCAATAATGTGGGTGGTCTTAGAGCGAGAGCAGTACATGTGGAACTGGCCCCCATGCAGCATCATTAATCTGCGTAGCTCATCTGAAGTTGGCTCTGCAAAAGACATCATGTTTGTCCCTTAAGTGTGATGTATTGCCATCCTCTTGCAGTCACTCTTCAAAAAGCATATTTTGCACATGAGGCAGTGTTAAGTTCTCCAAGCAGCAGTCTTTTCTTCTTTTTTTGACACATGGGTTTTATTTACACGAGCATTTTTGGAACCATGACACTTTCAAGCCATGAATCTGGAAACCAAGCCACGCCTGGTGCTGGTACTGAAATTATTGTGCATTTTGGGTAACGGCCAGACGTGCTTGAGCTGTGACAGATCTTTGTGCACCCGTGTGATTGGTGGACAGATGACAACTTTATTTTCAGCACTGCAGTGGTGTCAAAGCAGGAGCTTCAACTTTGTGCAGTTCAACATGCTAATGCACTTCTTGAATGTGCCTTGCAATAAAAGCATTTTAATCTCAAAGCAACAGCAGGCTTTTACTGTGAAACCGTAAAACCAGGTCAGATCTGGGGACGTGCTGGTTCCGTGTATGTGAAAATGTGGCTGTATTGCAGTGCTACCTGTGTATCCATTGACATAGATGGCCACTCCACTGAAAATACTGGAGCAAGTGCCTTCCTTCTGTTTTTCTCTGGGAGCATCAAGTTTAAACTGTTTGTCCAGCTTAGAGATCTTGGCAGCCATGTAGCCTCCCTACAGAGAACACAATAACAGTTAAATTACATTTACAACCAGTTCAGAGTGACACAGGACAAACCTGTATGCAAGCTGTCTATTAGGAGATATTTCACCCATAGCTACAGTATCTCCTAAATAGGAACTACATGGCTTCTGTAGGACATTCCCTGGAAGCATTCACACATAAGATGAGCTTTGGATAATGAATTGTACAACAATTCATCCATTAATCTAGGACTTACTGATCTCATTCGCCACTTTGAGCTATGGTGATTCAAGCATTTTGTCAATACCTCAAAAAAAAAAAAAAAAAAAAAAAAAAAAAAAAAAAAAAAAAAAAAAAAAAAAAAAAAAAAAATTCAGAGAACATACATGTCTCAGGATTGATTGCCCAGAAATGTAATTTTGTCTGGATCCAGATCTAGTGGTTTGCGTCAGACTCCTCCCATTACTGAGACATAGTGCGTCGTGACTCTAGCGAGTACTGGTCTTGTTTCTATATCACTTACATCTTCTCGTTACACAAGCCCTGACAGTGTTGTTCCATTTAGCGTGGGTACAGTAAATGTGCACTATGAGTGTTAAGATGACATTACACAAACTCACCTTTTCAGCCCATCCATTGTCATCATTGGCATTGGCTCTCTTTTTAGCCCACCCATCTCGACTCATACTGAGCAGCACTGAAACGGGCCATTGATAATACATTAATTAACCGATAGCGAACTAAAAACTTTGTAAATTTTTACAAATAAACATAATGCTAATTTAACTGGTTCCAGCTACTCAAATATGAAGATGAACTCCTTTTCCTTGTGTCATGAATACATTTGGGTTTTGAACTGTGGTCAGCTCAACCAAGTCACTATTATTAACTGATGTACCACTCCTCACATATGACAGTTTTTATCTGATCTGCCAAAAATCTCTCCATCTTGTACATCTACATCCAGCAGTTTGGTAACCACATGCCTCATTCTCCAGTCTTTTGTATGGACATTTTTCACTATTTCCAAACATTTTCAGAGCAAAAACAGAATAATCAGGTTGATCAGTAATGAAATAAACAGACACTTGACTCATTTGATTATGATACAACATGGCAACATGAAGTAAAGCGCACTACATTGTAACATCACACACAGTTACTGACAGTGGAGCTGCCTCACTTCTGTGAACAAAGGACAGCAGGATCTGTAAGATACTCAAACCTGATAAATTTGTAGCAATTTATGAATTTAATCACACAATAAAGCTTATGTTTGGTTTAATACCATGGTTCTGTGGGACTAGGTCGAGTCACTCATGGCTGGTGGCTGCGGGCATGCCCGAGCAAGCAGCCTGCTATGACGGGAGTTTGGCACAGAGCCACGTGTGACGCTTTGTTGAAACCAGTGGTTTCAAAGTGGTGGCACATGGGCCAGATGGGGTCCAAGAGCCAATAGTTGACATCCAACAGCAGGCTTTAGCTATAATCAGTAAATGCAGCCCTCGACCTTTGCCCTCTGCACATGAAATTAGAGAAGTTACACACTTGTATACAAGACAATGCAGCAAAACATTGTTCCTGTCAAATCATGAGGCGCACTGTTCCAAACTTTAAGTTAAAGCAGTAAATTATGTTGACAGAGCTGGCCGTCGTGTCACCTTTACTTGAGCCTCTAGCTTCCGTGCAAATGCGACTCAAAGGACATTTCCTCCTAGCACGTGACATGCAAAAGTAGCCGGAGGCCCACAAAAACACAAAAATTCTGAACGTTACGTCAGTGTAAACATGGCTGCCAGTGTCCAACACTTAGCATGGTGGATAACACAAACCTCTGATACTGAAGACCTTCTGAGAGCAGGACCGGAGAGGCGCTATGCGAGCATTTTAGATGGCATGACCCCTTATGTCAGGAACTAAAACCTAATTTTCTTTTTTAAATTTCTACATAATTCAGGGTTCTTGTTCGGGCCGCGACATACATCAGTGACGCATTAAAATTTAAAATGTCTCATTGGTTTGCACACTGGAAGCGTCCGCTGTCGCATCATTAAAATCTGTTTCAAAGTCCTCGATGTGGCGACCAGGTTAGTCGCCAATTTCACATTCATTTTATTCACAAAATATATTGCCAGTTGGTGACTTGAAGAACCTCCGCCAGGCCAGAAAAAACAAGTATTAATTCATTTGGATGCCAATCATTTCGGTGCAGCGCTCTGAGAGCTCGCTTTCCGTCACACACACATTTTTCTGTGCAGTAACCATTTTTTTTAAAATGATGTGGCAAAGCTTAAATCGGCTTATTTTTTAAAAATTATTTAATATAACGCAGCTGACAGACGGTAGCATTAAAAAAAAAACAAAAAAAAAAAAACTCCATGTCAGACAGAGCTTCAATATAAAGCAACACAGACGTCACAATCTGAAATCTGTTAGACCGATTTAACTTCTATCAACATGACAAAACTCGGAAATTAATGTTCACTGTCTCCTGCCTGGAATAGACTTTCTTTTTTTTTTTTTTTAAATAAATGAAATGCTCTCTCACTGCTCGCGCGAGCCGTTCACACCATTAAAACTTCTGTTAAACTCTTAATAAACTCCTGTTTCATGCCACACATCTGCATTGTTGAAGGCAAAGTGTCATTTTAAAAACGGTCTAAAACTTTGATGATCCACCTGATGCTTTTTTGTACAGTTAAAGGGACAGTGTGTAGGAATTTCTCCTGCCTAGCGGATAAATTGTATTTTGCATTCAAATTAATAATGCTCCCTAGCGCCTCGCTATTCCAAATGCGTATTGCAGCTACGGTAGCTGTAACGTACCAAGAAGCTAATTAATAACACAACCAAGTAATGAGAAAAGCTTGTATTTAGACAATTACATTGATTTACCTGTCGAGAAAAAAACCGGCAACTTCGGCGTTCCTTTGGAAGTCCTCCATTCGCTCTTTCCACCTGGGAAAAGCTACTCCGATATTGACCGTCGTTTTCTGAATTCGCCGGTCACGTTGCCTTAGTTTCTCTATTTTTCGCTTTTTGGGTGAGGAGTATTCCATCTCCTGTGGCGTAGCATAAGTGTGATCTTCCATTTAGAAAACAAAAATCGCAGGCTTTTAAATTTATCCGTGGCAGTGACGAGCGCCGTTCGCTGAGCTGCCGTTTCACTTCCGCAATCAACCTGGCTCTGAGCGAAACGCGTTTCGCCTTTCTACGTAGTACCACGTAGTGCTTTTTGTCCCTC
>OMMV01159879.1:3320-17617 GCA_900302635.1 Chatrabus melanurus
AGAAACATAAAAAGTTAGACTGCTCCAGTTGCTGCCTGTTCTAGAGGCTAATCACATTATTGTGTGGGGATTGGAACAGTTGCCTGTTGAGACCAGAAGGGTGATTTGGATTATTGATTATATCAGATTCAGACTTTGACAGTGCACCACCCCCTTAGCTTTGCTGTTGTTTTGATATGTTCAGAATTCTGTATAGCTTGTGTTTTTACATTATATTTCATTGTTGCATTCAATGTTTTATATAGAGTAAATTTTACAGTTTTAACTCAACTCTATTCTGAGTGGGACCAAATACACCCAGTGTCAAATCAACTCTGAGTGTGATAAATCGATTAAATATCAATTCAATTGAAATTATTATATAGCACTAAATCACAGTGTAAGTCATCACAAAGCGCTATACACAGTGAGGCTTCAAAATGAAGTCTCACAACGAACACAGAACAGTGAGATATATATAGTCTATGAGCCCGGGGGGGTTGCCGTGTGCCCCCACCCAGAACCCATCATGAGTGGTATCATTTTATTTGGTGGATCATCCCGATTGAGAATCGCGATGTTCACACTTGATATCCTGGGACAGACTCTGGTTGCAGCTGTTTTTCAAAATGACCAACATGAAATCAGCAAAAAATTATTTTCTTCTTATCTCAGCTCATAGACAGCATACAGATATGAATTTGGTATTGATACCTATGTTTTTGAGGTCAAGGAATTCAGTAAAAGCTATCACGAATGCTAAATCCAACATTTTCAGGTCTGTTTTGACAAAATCTAAGATTGTCGCCAAATAATTTGCGATTTTTGCTGATTTTGCATCAGCCATTTTGAAAAACAGCTGTAACCAGAGTCCATCCCAGGATATCAAGTGTTAGCATCATGATATGGGGCCAGTTACACTCAAACTCAGAGTTAATTTAACATTGCAGAATTTACGCTGTACTTCTGTCGTGCATTCTTAATGTTACTGGTGATGGTCTAAAGGTTAAAGCAGTGGGCTTGAGACCAGAGGATCCTCAGTTCAAACCCCTGTCAGACTGGAAAATCACTAAGGGCCCTTGGGCAAAGTCCTTAATCCCCAAGTTGCAGTTGAGTGCCTTGCATGGCAGCACCCTGACATGGGTGAATGTGAGGCATCATTGTAAAGCGCTTTGAGCATCTGCTTCAGATGGAAAAGCGCTATATAAATACAGTCCATTTACTTACATTCTTTGTTTCTGTTTTTCATTGATAAGCACACAGTAAATTTTGCGGAGTAAAATTTGCTCTGCTGGGACTATATTTGGTTCTACTCCGAATACAGTCATATCAACTCCATCATAGTAAAAATGACTTTCATTTGAGTTTAACACCTTGATTCAGCACTTTCGTAGAGTTGAATCTAAAGTGAAACAGATGACAATTAGATCTAGTCTAAAATATGGATAAGTAGAAAGGAATAGGAAAGATGACAATTGATTTGGAACTAACCCCACTGTTTTATCTCACGTGAAATAATTTTTAAAAAAAATCTCCAGAAATGACTTTTCCCTACATGGTGTATTAATGAGATAGTTGTACACAGTGTGGGCCATTTTTTGCAACCCAGATGATGTCAGGCATGTGATAAGAACCTACTGGAAGATGCAAAACTTATAATTTACACTCAGTGAAAGCAACATCTGTATATATTTCCTAGACCTCATGTCTAATAGAACCTTCAGTAGTCATGTTGCGTCTATATTCCACTTCAGTCTGCCCTTTAGCCTAATAATAAGCCCATAGCATCCCACTGTTATTATTCATCCATCAGCACATGACTGTTTGGCCCGCATGCCAATGTGCTGTATCTAATCAGTGCCATGTCATTCTTCCATGTATGTTAACCTTAACGGGGTGTATGACATCACACGGTCAAGTGAAACTCCTTTGTAAGTATATGTATGACATCTGATTATGTAGAGTCATGATATTGTTTGAATAACTTAATCATAAAAAGCTGTTGTGACGGTACAAACAAGTTGCAAACCAATGGGATCATGCACCGTTTTTAGAAGGACGGTTCCACAACAGCAGGTAACAGAGCAGAGGGTTTAGAACAAAACTTCTGAGACAAAACAATGACATCAGATGGCAGCAATAAACTGGAATTTATACTTCAGTAAGCATTTGAAACAATAAATTACAAGCTGCTGTGCACGTTTGCAGCTCTGTCTCAATATTTCAATCCTCATGCAGCATCCATAATGTTTTACATTTCAAATTAGTGACCTAAAAGGGATTATCATCAGGTCAGGTTGTGCTGCCGCATCCACCACACCATGGAACCACCTTGGGTCCTGGATAGCAACCACCCAGGCAGACAACTGGTCCATCATGACTAAAATAAATAAATAATAATAAAATTGTCATAGCCGAGTTTAAGTCTACACAAGCACATCCATTGTTCAGGTAGTTGTAGAACTCTGGAGATTAAATAATTTTTTTGGAAATTCAAAAATAAGGTGTGTGAGTTCATTGATTGGCCCATTTTTCTTAGGATAAAAACAGATTTTGCAAAATAGTCCACAACAAAAAACTTTGGATATCCTACAGACCAAGTAAGTGACAAACTGACCATCTTAACCAGACAGGACAATACAGGGAGCATCAGACCTCCCAGTCGTCTCAGGAGTTTATTGGTCCAAGGAAATCATTCGAATCCATCTCAGACTTGTGTGGTTCTTGTCGTTTTGGTGAGATCATAGAGGAAGTTGTGAGTTGCTGTTACTTGCCTCTTTACAAGACTATGATCTATGAGTACACCCACACGCAAACACACACGCACACAGAGATTGATTCTGCCATTACACTTATTTTATGGATTCATCTATAAAAACTCTCATGGAGCACTATTATTAGGCAAGTGAGTTTTCTGACCTTATCATTTCTATGCATATTATCCAACTCTAAGGCATATAAACCTGAATGCTTATTGGATGTAAGCATTCTCAGGTGATATATTTTTGTGCAATGAGGGAGGGTGTGGCCTAAAGTGATTAACACCCTATATCAAGGTGTGCATAATTATTAGGCAGCTTGTTTACCTCAGGTAAAATGGGACAACAAAGAGATTTAACAGACACTGAAAAGTCAAAAATTGTAGAATGCCTTTCAGAGGGATGCAACACTCTTGAAATAGCTAAGCTATTGAGGCGTGATCACCGAACAATCAAATGCTTTGTTGCATTGTTGCAAATTGTCAACAGGGTCGCAAGAAATGTCTGTTGAAGAAAAGACGCAAATTAAATGCAAAATACTTGAGAAGAATTAAACGTGACATTACCTGGAGCCCATTGTCCTCCAGTGCCACCATATTCCAGAACTGCAACCTACCTGGAGTGTCCAGAAGTACAAGGTGTTCAGTGCTCAGCGACATGGCCAAGGTAAAGAAGGCTGAAACACGACCACCACTGAACAAGACTCACAAGCTGAAACATCAAGATTGGGCCAATAAATATCTAAAGACAGATTTTTCAAAGGTTTTATGGACAATGAAATGAGAGTGACTCTTGATGGACCAGATGGATGGGCCCGTGGCTGGATCAGTAATGGGCACACAGCACCACTTCAAGTAAGACCCCAGCAAGGAGGAGGAGGGGTACTGGTATGGGCTGCTATTATTAAGCATGAGCTAGTTGGACCTTTTCGGGCTGAAGATGGACTTAAAATCAACTCCCAAACCTACTGCCAGTTTTTAGAAGATACTTTCTTCAAGCAGTGGTACAGGAAAAAAGTCTGCATCAAGAAGGCCATGATTTTCATGCAGGACAATGCTCCATCACATACATCCAAGTACTCCACTGCTTGGCTAGCCAGCAAAGACCTCAAAGATGACAGAATAATGACATGGCCCCTTCCTCATCTGACCTAAACCCTATTGAGAACTTGTGGGCCCTTCTTAAATGTGAGGTTTCCAGTGAGGGAAAACAATACACCTCTTTGAACAGCATTTTGGAGGCTGTGGTTGCTGGCACACCAAAAGTTAATCGTCAACAGATCAAGAAACTGACAGACTCCATGGATGGAAGGCTCATGGCAGTTATTGAAAAGAAGGATGACTATATTGGTCACTGAATATTTTTGAAATGTCAGAAGTGTTAATTTGTAATTTAATTTGTAATTTGTTCATTTTGAGTTGTTTATTTGTTATACTTACTCTAATAAATGAAAATAAACAAGTGAGATCAGAATTTTTTTAGATTTTCATTTAGTTGCATAATAACTCTGTCCACTAATAGTTGCCTAATAATAACTGTCCAGACATATATATTCCCCTGAGAAAACCAAAACTCACTTTTCCTTTGTTAAACATTCAGGTTTGAGGTTTATTATCATTTTGTATTGACTGAGAGCACTATATTTGTTCAACAATAAAATTATTCCTCAGGAATACAACTTGCCTAATAATTGTGCATGCAGTGTGCAGGGAGTATAAAAACTCAAAGGCAGTAGTGAGAATTTCAGGAATGCTATGGAACAATTTGTTTTCAGACATAGTGACACAATGTGCCTCGGAGCTATGGAAAAAAATCTTCTGTTCTTGAGAATAGTTGCTTTAGCCAACAAAATGATAATAAAAAAACACACATATTTTAGTCCACATGCCAGATTTAGCCTGGGCTCGCTCCACTCCTGTTTTTGTGATATCAAACTGAGACGATAGATTTAGTCTGTCTGTACCCCTCCTTACAATTAGGAGTCACATGTCATATTATGGAAAAACACTGCTTATTAAATGCTTTGCTGAGGTTTTCCCACTGTGCCTACTTTGACCACCACAGGCTGGTTTTTTCACAGCCCTGTTTAGACAGCTGATAATAATGCCATATAATTCAGAGCAGAAGGAGTAGATTTGGTTCACTGGCTCTTTTTGTCCAGATGACACTTACCTACTGACTGGACATGAAGAGAGATGAAGGGGGAGTGAGATGAGAGGATGAAGGTGGCAGATGTGAAGCTGTGGAGCTTCCCAAGGTGTTTGTGTGAACTGTGTGTGTTATGTTTGAGAGTTTGATGCCTTTGGAATCTGTAGCAGTGTCCTGACCATGAGCCTAATATGTTGCGTCATTCCAGGTGACAAAAATTTGTGAGTCACAGCCCCGAGTACACAAGTTTCCACTGGGCCTACTTAGGACTATACCTTCCAGTTCTTCCTTCAGCCCTTGGTACTTCTTGATCTTCTCATGGTCCTTGTTTCTGATGTTTCTGTCACTTGGGATTGCTACATTTATCACATCTGCCCTCTTATGCTTATTGTCAACCACCATGATGTCTGGTTCGTTGGCCAGAACCTGCTTGTTGGTCTATAACTTCAAGTCTGCCATTCTGAGCCACTTTCAGAGGTGTCTCCCATTTGTTCTGAGGGACTTCCAAACTATATTTGGCACAGATGTTCCTGTACACTATCCCAGCCACTTGGTTGTGCTTCTTGGCATTTACTGTCCCAGCTTGCATTTGACACCCTGTTACTATTTGCTGGACCATCTGATTGGGTGTCTTTTCACAACCTGGGTCTTGGGTCCTGTCTGGTGTGGTTGACACCTGCTTCTCTTGACTCGGTGCTGAACGCCTCTTCTTGTTCCCTCATGATAAGAGCCTCAGTGTTATCCTTCACATCAGTGTTTTCTAGCCACTGGTAGGACTTTTCTAGATCAGACACTTCCTCCATGGAGGGATTTGACTTTCTACGATGTCAGTTCTCCACTGCCTGAGGCACACACTGAGCAGTTTGTGTTATGTTGATTTCAAGTGTTGCATATCCTCTGACTTTGAGTTAATCATTAAGAAAAGAAATATCGTAAACCTGCCTAGAAGAGTCAATCCTCAAAAACCGAGTGGCACTGACTGGTGAAGCAACAGTCAAAAGCTGTTAGTTGTGTCAGTTTAGGCGGGTCAGTATGCAAGTTATGCAATTTTTACTTTTTTTAAACAAATTATATAAAATCCTCACCTGTAAAAATAAAAGATTAATTGGTCCTAAGACGTTTGGAATCAGGTTGTGTATAAACAGCTTGAAAATGTTTGATTTAATCACGATGTGATTGCTTTTGAAAACGCGCACTGTCCAGCTGGTTTCTTACAGACTTGTACACTTTGTTGAGACAATGATCTTCTGCTTACTATACCTCCAAATAAATTCCTGCATGATGTGACACTTCCCAAACTCATCAGCTGTCTTCAGGATCCCGCCAGTGTGTTTCTGACTTTTGTTTATAGCAACACACTGTTTAATAGAATCGAGAAATGAAAGTTAAACATAAATAATATTTAATATAATTCAAGTTGATTCAAGTTGGAAGTGCGTTTTACAACAATATTTATGTAATTGGGAAAAAGAGACCTTTTTAAAACCAGTCTTTTAATGACAGAAATATTTTCTGTTTAACTTCAAAGATAAACAGCTTAAAAATCTGAGAATTTTTTTTTATTTTAATTTAGTTCTCCTTTGGCAGGTGCCAAGTGGTGTAGCTAGCATGACAAGAATGAAAACAGAAGCCAAAATGTGCAGTTTATCTTGGACGCCATGCACCGAAGAGAGCGATCACTGTGCAGACTTTGTTCTCACATTTCATCTGCAGAGCATTTGAGCACAAAATCTTCTTGTTATATTTCTGTAAACATCATGCAAAATGAATGTTAATGCAATTTGTAAAATCATAAATTTTCCAGGCATTTGATGTTTTTAAAGGATAAAAAATGAATAACATTTGCAAGGATGGGAGGGAAAAGCCATGCGGGTGTGGCCTGTAGATTTGGGTTTTGTATACACAGTGATTACAAAATGTTTTATTATCTTTTTGCTGTGGATCTAAAGGGTGTAAATATTAAAGAAAATTAGTGCTTGAAGCCCATGAATTTCACTTTTAAATCAAACAACTCAGTTTTGCAAAACCTGCCTGTCAGTGGTGGAACGGGTCGTTCTAGGAGAGGGTGGACGTTATTATGCACACCAAGCCGAGTCGTTCGGTATCGTTCTTGCTCCATCTGTTTGGAAAACAGCTGCCACAGTATGCAATGATAATCATGGTGATGCTGCTCAAACTTTTCCTGCAGGAAAAGCAGATTGGAGACCAATAAATATTACTGTTCCAGTCATCAACAATTTGAATTCCGCTCGGACGGACATCTTGCTCATGTCCATCCACACTCACAGCGCTTCTGGCCCAATCGATACATTACAAAGGCTACATTACAAATAAGGTGCTCTGAATAAATGAAGTAAAATAATTCACCAGTTCTTTTATGCCTTCATGTGGTGATGGTGTCTTTTAAATGGGTCATATTGTGCACAATCTAGGCAGCACTGCTGCACGAGCCTCCCAACTAGAAGGTCCTCAGTTCAAGGCTACCTATGCCCCATTCTCCATGTACATTTGGACTTGCATCAGGAAGCACATGCAGTGTAAAACTTGTGCCAAATTAACATCCATACCAGATCTGATGTGGCAAGCCTAACCAAATGGGAACAGCGAAAGAAATTAGGATATTGTGCACAATCTGTTTTCATCTGCCAGTATCTTTTATTATTTTCATGGTTTCATACCATTTTTGGTACAAATATAATGTTGCATGGGACATGAATTGATTACACAGCTTGAAAGTGGGAGGGATGGGCTATTGGAGGGAAAGCTGGGCCAGCTAACTATGTGTCATGAAGGCCCAGGCATGTGCAGGTCTTTCTTTTAAGCAATTACTTCATTATTTCTGGTTCTGGAAACATTTTTACAGCCTGCATGACCTTCAGGAACTAACTCTCTCTATTTATCTTGTCTAGGGACCAGCACCAAGCTTGGGATGGTTTCCCACCTGGCAGCAACCGATCACCTCAGCGGGTAATTTGACTGATGAGCATACCTGGTGAGGCAATTGGTTGCAATGACATCTCTGCGGACCGTCACAGCACACATTAGCCCATCCCTGCACCAGTAGCGCAGAGAAGAATGGAGAGTTGGATTAGGGTAAGTGTCCACTACACATGGCTGATATTAAATGGTAGCAAAGAAGATTCATTCATATTTATTTTCTGAACCCACTTATTCCAATTAAGGGTCACGGGGGTGCAGGAGCCTATCCCAGTGGCCATTGCGCAGGAGGCAGGGTACACCCTGGACAGGCTGCCAGTCTATCGCAGGGCCAACATGTATAGACAGACAAACTCATTCACACTCACACCTACGGTCAATTTAGTCACCAATTCACCTAAAAACCACCCTAAAAAATAACATATTTCTCACATCCCCCTTCCCTCTATCTCTCTTGCCCTGTTTTCAAACTATTCTTCTGCTTGAAAACACTTTGGACCAGATGTTCAGCCCAGCTGAGCTCAGTGTCCCAAACCTGGGGATGAGCTCAACCATGGGACTGGAGCGAACAGGCTGATACGAGGAAGGAAGAAGTTAGAAGAAAAAAAAAGCAAGGGGAATGTGAGCGAAAGGGGGGTGGCCTGCATGTGTGTGTTGCCCACATATGTTCGCCTCATTATCCTCCAGCTGCTGCTCACCCTGCAGGAATGCAATGCAGCAAACACATGTCCACCTCCTCAGCCCTGGTGACATTCACAGGATCTCACTTTATCCATCAGAGTGCCAAACTGAGAGAGCCGCTTCAGCATGCATTTTGGACCTCAGACTGTTTACTGATGCTGCAGAAATCAAATCCTCTTGGACGCCTAACTGCAACAGAAAAGATGCCACAGAGTCAGTGGACAGATGCTGCTAATGAAAAACACATTATGGGAATCTAAACAATAGAGTGGGTGGGAGAGCACAATTACAGCTGGGCTTTCCCAAACAGAGGTCCAGGGCTTCACATATAGAAAAATATGCCCATTCCTCCGTGCATTTCTGCATACATCAAAGCGACACATATCTCCATGTATGCACAGCGACAAACTTCGACACAGTTCGCACCCTTTAAAGAGTCTGCGGTGCTCCAGCAAGAATTAAGATTAAATCTCACTGGAGCTGAGCCGAGCAGAGGGGAAGAAAGAACCACTGTGACCTTCAGAGGGAGAGATGCCAAAAAAGCCGGGGAACAGACCCAACGGGAGAGAGAGAGAGAGAGAGAGAGAGAGAGAGAAAGCGAGAGAGAGGAGGGAGGGGGATAGCGACCAAGAGAAACAGAGGAAGAGAGAGGGAGGGGTAGGGAAAGAGTGAAAGAGGTAGAGAGAAGAAAGACACAAAACTTGTGACTCGACAAAAGAGGGCAGGTACCAGAGGCAGGTAAGAAACTTTATTTGTCCTTTCCAGATTGACGTGATCAACAAAGATAAGAATGCAGGCGTCCCGCTGGAGACACAGCTGGGACATGCTGATATGTTTCTATAGAAACGCTGTGCCGTGCACAAAGTGGTACTCTGTCTTCAAAGAAGCTGCCTCACGGTTTTCCTCCGCTCCTCTTCCATCAATCAGCTGCATTCAAGTTCAAATGTAAAAAGAGAAAAACTCAAGAAAGAGATATCTAACAAGCCGATTCTATAGTGTTGATGGTTCTTGGATCCATCCAGTTTTTCTTCATATTGATAATTTTTGTAGAAATGTTTACTTTAATTATTTGAATTATTTTTCCACTGAAGTTGTTATTTAAGGTCATTTGAGGTTACAGGCTGTGATGATCTCACTGGCGAGTGAGAGTTAACCACTGGCCAAAATGAAAAGGATAATGTTCTGGATCTGTGGAAAAAAATGTCAGGCATGCATATTCCAAAAAAAAAAAAGAAAAAAAAAAGAAAAAACCCAAATCAACAGGCTTTGGTGGATTTCTGCATGGTAATAGGATTAAACATAAAAAGAAGTGCATATGCAGAATTTAAAGGGAAAGCCAAACTGATTATTAGTTGGATGAGGATTAACACAAAAACTGATAACCGTGTCCAGTTCGGCTGGAATCTACAGGAACCACATGGTGCAGAGTTCTGTGGCCTCAGGTTTCAACCCATTACACTTAATAATCATCCTGTTATGTCTATTTATTTTTTAGTTAGATTTTTTCCACCTAACTCCTTTACTGTGCATCCAGATGAAGTCACCATGGATCTAGCTCAAACTTTGCATGGCTACTGCGGGACTGCCCCACCCACATGAGGAAATATTCTGGCAATCGTGTGACACTTCATAAACTGTAGACCAGAGTTTTAAAAGGTCGGACTTCCCATGTCAAAACCAAAGCTGTACATGTACAAAAATATTTTCAATGTTAAATTGACTTATCTGTCCATATCCATGTCCATATAACTGTCCATAATACTTTTCCAGATATTTACAGTGACATCATAGTAATAATTACTGGACCCAGCACACACACAGTGGAGGTTTATGTGGAGATTAATTCTGTTTATTAGTTACAGATGTTTTCAGACATCTGAGTCACAAACGTGAAGTTTGCTGCGCAGGACGTGACTCATTCACAACACCAGTCCAGTGGCGCCTGCAGAAAAATATTTAGTGTAGGGGGTTGGGGGTTGGGGGGGCGAGGGATCTTGAGGCGGCACACTAAAAAGGCTGTACCGCATTAAGGAATTTGAGAGAAACCAAGTTAATACAAAGGTACAGACATCACATTATAATGCATAATTAATTGCATACTGTTTAATTCTTTGGCTGATCTAATGTGAATATCAAATTATGATACTAATATGAGATCAGCCATGGAATCATTAATTAACCTGTCAAATTCCAATCGCATGCACCATCACTAAAAAATTTTTTTTTTTAAATCTAGGTTCTAGGTTGCTTAAACATAAATAATGATTATTAGTTAAATGGTAACTGGACTGGATTTCTATAGTGCTTTTCCATCTGCTGTAGATGCACAAAGCACTTTACAGTGATGCCTCACATTCATCCATTCACACACCGATGTCAGTGTGCTGCCATGCAAGACGCTCAACTGCACATCGGGAGCAACTTGGGGATTAAGGACCTTGCCCAAGGGGTCAAAACCCACCACTTTAACATCTATACCATCACCCACCTGACAACAAAGGTTTCATTTATGTCCAACACTATCTATACCATCACCCACCTGACAACAAAGGTTTTATTTATGTCCAATTGAAGATGCAAGTAGCATCTTCAATTCTTTGAATCATAGCCTTGAACAGAAATTGGATTTTAAATGTCCAGATTCTAGACAGTCACAAATTCTGCAATTGCATAAAATAAAATGATTTATTGATGCATTAATGTCTGACATAAAGTTCTGATGCAATTACAAAAGCACCTCACATTAAATTTCATAATCAATTTCTTTCTGACTTTATTTTTTCAATTGAGCAGCCAGTAATTAAAGCATGGCGGCCATAGTTTTGCTTTTATTAGTTTGCTATGTTATTGCAATATTACACATTTGTTGAATTTCTTGCAATTTAAATACTCCATGTTGCTTTGTTGTGTTATTTTGTCATTGTGTAGCACTTAGCAAGGCACTTTGTAACCAATGTTTAGACAAGTGCTTCACAAATTGTTATTGTTTGACAGAATACAATAGGGCCCTGCGATAGACTGGTGGCCTGTCCAGGGTGTACCCCACCTCTTGCTCAGTGACCACTGAGATAGGCTGCATCCCCTCAGTGATCCTTAACTGGGATAAGCGGGTTTAGGAAATAGAGGCGATTCCTAATTCCGTGCGCGACCCGTGGTCTCGCACGGAATTAGGAATCGCCTCTATTGATGGACGGAGAATACAACAGAAGATGTGTTAAACTGGAATTTTGATGTACATGTTGTCATTCCAAGGAGTCAAATACCAGTGGGTTATCAGTGTTTACTGGATAAATTTTGTTCTAATACTGTCGCAAAAAGAATAGAATTATTGCAAATTCAGCAACAATAATTATAACCCAAAAGTGTTAATAGTCCAAAGAGACTAAAGGCCCTAGGTTGATGATCTATGGTGCATAGTGAAAGTGCATTTGGGGTGTGTCCAACTTCACTTTGCTATTTAGGGGTGCATAGTCTGAGTGTAAATAAATAAATGGACTGCATTTCTATCAAGCAGATGCTCAAAGCGCTTTACAATGATGCCTCACATTTACTTCCCCAGCCAAATCCAGTACCCATTTTTACAGCTTGGTAGACTGAGACATTGTAGATTAAGTGTCTTGTCCAAGGACACAGACAAGTAGCATGAGCAGGATTTGAACCCAGGTCTACAGATTGGCAGGCCAGCTCCGTATCCACTCAGCTACCTGCTCTACAAAGTCTGAGTGTAAAATAAGTTGCAGAGCACAAAGGGGTTATATTTTGTCACTTAATTAGTCATGGAAGTGTTTTACACATAACATGAAATAAACCAGGGTGTCACCCATCATTCCCTTTAGGAGCTAGAATGCGCATCGTGCACTACTATTTAGAAAGCGGAGTCAAGTAAGAGATGCACAAATGTGTCACAGTGCACCAGTGGAGAGAAGCCACCAAAGCGCCCTGAGGTGAAGCAGTAAGGTGAAGTTCATTTAACGGTTATGATCTTTTCAGTTTCATTGCATATACAATCAGAGTGTACGTGCATCATGAAAACACTTTTGTAAGGAGCATCTGAATATTTCACCATATAACCCAGAACAACTTGCTTGACCTGAGACCAAATTTTTGCTGGTCTATGGTAAAATCGCTTTCTGCCTCCAATCCATGAACATTGCGCCTGACCACGCCTCATTTGTAGACCAACATGTCCATTTTTGCATAAATGAGTGTAATTCTTCTTGCTATTTACACGATGTTGGTGCTGGGCAACAAAACTATTGGTTGTAGACTAGGAATGACACTTGTGCTACACTGTGCATTGCTTTGTACCGGGTGTTAAAAAGTGTTTATGGGTTGTCAAACTGAGTGATTCAGGAGTTTAAAAACATTGAAGAAGTTGTCAGAGGTATACAGTAATTCAATAGTCCTCCAGTCTTTACATGTGTAGATTTAGTTTGGTTTGTAGCCCAAATCCAACAGTGACACAAAAGAGCTCTGACAGTTCAATATTTGATGCCTGCGGCTGTTTTCAAGTCAAAATACAAATAAAAATTAACTAGTTATCAACAGCTAGAAGTAAATCATTTAATTTGCCATAATGAAGTCCAATGATTGGAAGGATAGCTGTTACAGCTCTGAAGTGGAAGAGTCAAAGGGAAACAAAGGCCAGTGCCATCACTGTTAGGCTACTCATGTGTTTTTCTGGGCAGATTAGATTTTGGCTCTGGGTGTCATTCCTGCCCAGTGATTCATATGTGATGTTGATCAAATGGCCGGACCCTTTCCTTCCTGTTGCAAAGTGTCAGAAATTAACACATTGTTTGTGCTGTAGCACTGTGTATTGTGACAGCTGCTTGGTGCTGAAAGCAGGCTTATGATGATTGAATGCACAGTGCAAAGAGGCAAACACATGTGGACACACACACACACACACACACAGACGTAGCGGTGCAATCAGTCTTGCCTTTTAGTCCGTGGGCCAAGAAAGTTTTTTGGTACCACCTAAGGTGTCTAAACAACACTTACAATCCAGCCTCAGTGTACCACAGCCAGCATAAAAATGATAACCATCGCAGGGTGGTAACTATAGCCAGGTAGGGCTCAATGAAGGATTACACAGGGGTCAAAATTTAAAAATGCTCCTTTCATATCGAACAAAGTACACCACATTATTTGTCTGATCATAAACATTCCAAAAACATATAGTTTGGATCATCTTTCATGGAATGTTATGGAGTTATGGGGTAAAAACCACAAAAATGTTGACAAAGGCCAATTTCAGTTTGTACTGGGGTCAAAAGATAAAGTTACTCCAATTTTTGTAAAAAGTGATGCAAATTATTTGTTGAGCTAATAGGATTAAAAAAAATAATAGTTTGCACCATCTGTTATGATTATTTATCACATTACATGGTAACATACAATCACTGGCCACTTTATTAGGTACACCTGTTCAATTGCTTGTTAACACAAATAGCTAAACAGCCAATCACATGGCAGCAACTCAATGCATTTAGGCATCTAGACGTAGTGAAGACGACTTGCTGAAGTTCAAACCGAGCATCAGAATGGGGAAGAAACGGGATTTAAGTGACATGGAACGTGGCATGGTTGTTGGTGCCAGACGGGCTGGTCTGAGTATTTCAGAAACTGCTGATCTACTGGGATTTTCACACACAACCATCTCTAGGGTTTACAGAGAATGGTCTGAAAAAGAGAAGCTATCCAGTGAGTGGCAGTTGTGTGGACGAAAATGCCTTGTTGATGTCAGAAGTCAGAGGAGAATGGGCAGACTGGTTCAAGATGATAGAAAGG
>OMMV01159890.1:0-10108 GCA_900302635.1 Chatrabus melanurus
CGTGAATATCGGCAGTGCTTCTTCGCAGCCTATGTTGATTTTTGCAAAGCATTTCACTCAGTTGATCGGACTGCTCTGTGGGACATCCTGAGAATTCGTGGGATCCTCAAGAAGTTGCTGGACATCATAGCCAGCCTATACACAGATACTCCAAGTGCTGTACAGAGTCGAGGAAGAGACTCTGAGTTTTTCCCAGTGTTCATCAGGGGTGTGTTCTGGCTCCGGCACTGTTCAATACTTGCATGGACTGGGTGTTGGGTAAGGTGGTGGAAACCAGTGACTTAGGTGTTTTTGTTGGTGAGGAAAGGTTTACTGACCTCGACTTCTTAGATGAAGCTGTGATCCTTGCGGACTCAATAGATACCCTGATTGCAGCACTTGAGAAGCTGAGTTAGGAATCGGAGTGTGTGGGTTTACGATTGCCCTAGATTAAGACTAAGATCCAGGCTTTTAATGACTTCCTGGACTCAGCCATCAGAGGTGTATTTGTATGGCGATGCTGACATCTTTGCAGGAGAATGAAGGTCCAAGTCTTCAGGGTCCTGGTGCTACCTGTCATACTGTGTGGTTGTAAGACGTGGACGCTAACCAGTGACCTAAGGTGACGACTGGATGTCTTTGGTACTAGGTGTCTTCTGGGGATCCTTCTGGAATGACTTTGTGTCAAACAGGCGGTTACTTAGGGAAACTAAGATGTGGGAGTATCACTTGCATTGTGAGGGAGCATCAGCTTCGACTTTTCGGCCATGTGGCACATTTCTGTGTGCATGATCCAGCACATAGGTGGCTGAGTGTTGAGGACCCCAGTGGCTGGAGAAGGCCAAGGGGATGCTCACGCTTCACCTGGCTGTGGCTGATATAGTTATTTTCGAGATGTAGGGATGTACCTGTTGTCTGCCTGGGTGGTTGACATCCAGGACCCACGGTGGTTCCATGGTGTTGTGGATGCAGTGAAGCGCCGCACCAGCGCATGCTCCCAGACTTAACTTAACTTGACTTGATTAGGAGTCTAATTTCTTCAGCATATTTTTGCACATGTAGGCTGGATACAGTGTGGTAGGCATTGATTATAGTTTCACCACACAAAGTCTGCTGTTCAACTGCCCTTATATCAATAATGCAGGAATGTTTTAAATATTAGATTTTGACATTCATACAGAAAAATAAGCAGACGATAAGGAACCTGATGTTATCTACTAACTTTTCAACTGTCTCTGTGATGTTAATCTTTCTTTAAATAGTAGATAAAACTGAAATAGTAGCTGAGGGACAAATCCAGCCAAAGTCATCCACTTCTGGGGAATGTCTGACAAGTCCTTCATCAGTCTACTGTTAGGCCACAACAGGTGTCCATAGTGGGTCACAGACCAAAAAATAAAAAAGAGCCATAAAAATCAAGCTTTAAATAACTCAGACATTTAAAGCTATGTGATTCTGACATGCTTTACAAGGATTTTGGTGTAAACCCATATTACCGGATATCTATCAGGTGAAACACACAATATCATGCAGTCACGAGCAGAATTAAACACATGACGGTTACATGTTTCACCTGAAACTGACAATTGTTGCTGTGCAATTTCAGCAATTAACATGAACTTTTGAACTTCATTTGCAGTTAAAAGATATAATATATATTTAAGTAAAGGAAAAGGAAGATGTAAAATGTCTTTTCCCAATCATGGGTTTTCCTAGATTCCAAGAATATATCAAAAAATGTGTGTGTGTTTGTGTGTACATATAATGAAGTCTTATGAAAATAAAAATTTCATTTAAGGAGGTACTCTAATTTCTTTCCACTTCTCCCGTTTTGCTTGGTGTCGCCACAGTGGATTTGCCATGAATCTGCATGTTGGTTTGGCACATGTTTTACGCTGGTTGCGCTTCCTGACACAACTCCAGATGTACAAGGAGAATAGAGCATGACTGGCCTCGAATCTGGGACCTTTTGTTTGGGTTCCGCTGTGGTGACCCTCAGCAAAATGGGAGAAGAAAAAATTTATTATGTCTACCTCTTTAGTTGATGATTTTATAACATATAAAATTATGTTTGTTTTGTATACGTCACACTCAACTTGCGGCAACAATTGTACCAATGGAACAAAGCGGAAAACCCAACTAGAATTCGATTTTGGAGAAAGCACTGTTTGGGTCGAGTCCAGACTGTCTCAGCTCATCAAGAATATGTCCTCCTGTAAAAGTTGATGACCCCTGATGTAACGCATTTTTTGATGCTCATTTGTTATAATTTCACCCACAAATTTGAAAATGTGGCCGTGGGTTAATGAGTAGAGAACCACTTGTCATATCAGCTCAGTCTAGACTAGCTAGTCAGCACACATAGGACAACTATGAAGAGAAGAGGGGATAGCAACTGTTACAGAATGGAAGATAATAAAAGTTTATCAAAAGAATATGTAGGTTTAAAGGGCCATTTACTTCAGAAATATTTCTTCAATCAACAGTTAAACATTTACCAGAGGAATGCTACATTAACACTTTTCAAGAATGCTTTTCTTCGATAACGAGTCCTACGGGACTTCCATCTGAACCACACTACACTTCATTTTTCAGATCGCTATGACCTAAGAAATAGTTGGCAGCTTAATGTCATGCAAATGCAGGAGATTTAAATATATATGCACAAAGTTGACAACCACATGAGTTCAAGCTGGGAGCAGTCCAGTGAACATGATATTTTTCTGTGACCTATGAAGAATGAAGGTGCTCAAGCTTGCATAAAAAGTTGCAACAATGTTATGCTCAAGGACTGCACAAAGAACATGTCTCCATTCTCATCTTTTTTTTTAGTCATTAGTTAACAAATACTTTTTTTGCCATATCCCATATGGTTCCAAATAGAAGACCATTTTTTTTCCTTTGAAATATATCTGGAAAAAAATGTGGTTGTCATATATTCAGGGTCTAGACTTTTGGATGTGTTATACATCCAATTGGAGGCGGTGCCAAATACCTATGAAACAAGTGCCCCCTCCCCAAGACTGAAGCAACCAGCCCCTCTAATTAGTTTAGTGCTACATGATGGAGATGCAAGTAATCAGCCTGAACACAGCGTGGCTCAAAAGTCCAAAAATTCAACAAGCAACTGAGGAGAAGTTATGATGCAAACTTGAAGCTCATGATGATAGATGCTGCAGAGTCATCAAACAACTCTCAAGCAGCCATGAAATGCTGTCATGCTGATCACATCACAGTCAACTAAAAGCTGTCCGAATGTGCATTGGAGGTTACATTCTGAAGAAACCATTTGAACAATGTCAATGTCAGCCACAAAAGGTAGAAATTTAATTCTGTGGCCACCATACAAACACTCTTGGACCCTTCGCTGCACCTTGAGATTCTACTCATTGAAATCACAAACAGAATCTGTGATGGGTCCAGCACCTGCCAAGCATATGTGATGTGCCACAAATGTGTACGCATGGATCGGACTGGACTTAACAAAGGGCTTAACAATCATATCACAATGCTATCTAAAAACAATACAACATATATCACAAAAGGACGAGGTTTCCAACTGGAGAAGGAGCACAGCAAAAATTTCTCTGAAAGTCTCACTGAGTATATTCTAGTTCAGCCAAACTGTCCTGTTTGAAAAGAAGTCTAATTGTCAAGGGCATCCTGTTCCTCAGAGGATGAAGCACTGAATTGGTGTGCTAAGATTGTGTTAATTTGCAGTAAGATGATGACTATCCAAAAATGACACTGTTCTCCAGTGAATTGGTTGGAGCATGTGCCATAACTGAAAATTAAATTCTTGGTAAAATAGATCAGTGTCATCCCATTGTCCCTTGAGGATCGACACACTTATCATGTTAGTGCAGAATCAGAAAGAGAGAAATGATGGTAATTTACACATTTCATATTTCAAGACGGCAGAATATCACACATCAAAAGTTCCCAGAGAGATTTACGACTACTCCAAATCTCTTACAGGAAAAGGCTGTCTGAGAAGGCACAGACAGCACGTTTCATTGACATCTGACCGAAACATTTAATTTTTAACTTTCCAGAAATGGCTTCGTGTGCGTTAGATGTAAATAATTAAATGAATAAAAAGTATATTCCCTGTGATTAGTAGGTCATGTATAGGATTAATGGAATCAGGCAGTAAGTGGGTCCGCAAAATTTCTGTCAGTAAAAACTGCTGCATATGCAGTTATGAAATTTTGGGTTCTGACAGGTGAGGAAGAGTGAACCACCTATTTTGAGCCATGTTGACATCTTTTAACACCTTTCTTCTCCAACAAAAGTACCTAAGTCGCTGGTTTCCACAACCCTACCCATCACCCAGTCCATGCAAGCATTGAACCTCAGAGGGGTCTCGTTTTGACAGGACGCTTGAGCCCCAGATAATTTTGTCTTTTTCTCCACATTGAGCAAGATTTGGGCCACAAAACGGCAAACATAAATAACAGTACCCACTTTACAATCCTTCCAATTTTGGTCGCTTAATTCTCAGTACTTTCAATATTTGACATCAACATTTTCTGATGGGCTTGAAGCAAATTGTGAAGGCATGACATGCCAGTTTGGGAAACCGCCCTTTGACAAAAAACAAAAAACGAGGCTTTATGTTTGGGATTCCCGTTACCACAGGTATGTAAACAAACCCACGCGGTGGAGGGTATGATCTGCTGTTCGCAGTGGTTTAGCCAAGATTAAGCTGTAAAAGGATTTTCTAACAATGAGGGGGGGGAATATAATGGAGTTTGTTGTAGAGAGATGAAAACACTATAGTGAAGTTTTTGTTGAAGAATACTGACAAAAAAAAAAAAGCCAAGGAAGAGTAGTCGAAGAAGAATCTCAATGTTCTGTGACACTTTCACGGGGACCAAGGTTTGAAAGTGTTTTTGGGTTGTCTGAAGGATACTAAACAAATTTGACTTGGGTATCTCTCGCAAAAAGGTCAGCAATTTTTGCTAGGGGGTCAAAGTGGGGGCAACTGGGGTCAAAATTTTAAAAAAATATTCCAATCCCTTCAAAAAGTAAATCAAATTGCAGTCTGCAGTGAGTGTGTGCCGTTCTGTCCTCAGCTGAGGGCTGAACTCTGGGGGGGAAAAATGACTTTTGCCAAGTGGTACTTATCCTGAAATTGCTACAGAAATAAAGTTATTATTATTCTCTCACCAGACAATGTAGACATCCTCGTTTTTATGAAAAAGAATTTGAAGTTATATACTCAGGTCTGCTTTGTTTTTTCTTTTTTGTAATTACTTTTTTTTAATGATTTTGATGCATGATGTTGACAAAGGCGATCTTTATTCACTCGTACTGTTCATATTGCATTTTAATTTAACAATTAAATTGTATTTTAAAATGTTATATTTAAAACCTTGTTTTTGTTGTTCTTTAAGTTCTTTTAAAAATGGAAAGCATAGTTATGTTTGTCTCCTTTTCTTTCTTTTTTTAAATTTTTTTTTTTTTACTGATCCGAAAAATGATCCGATCCGAACCGTGAGTTTTGTGATCCGTGACACCCCTAATTAGTAATGATGACCAAATGAGGCATCACGAGGCATTTGCCGTTTTTTCTCTGAGCCCACTAGATGGCGATCTCTAGCAAAGTGAGCCCTTTTTAAAAAAAAAAAAAAAAAAAAAAAGCAACCTCCATATAGAAATGGTCATACATTATTTCTGTTACTAAAAGATCTTCAAATACCCACTGTTTTCCACAGACACTGCACCTGATTCAGTTCTTTTTTCTTTTTTTTTTTTTGTCTGGAAGATTCAATAAAATTATCTGAATATTTGTTTTGAAAGGCAAATCATATTACCACTTTCACAATGACAAACCGATTTCCATTGCCATTATTTGTCTAATTAACTCGACAACACAAAACATTGCTTTTAGTTCAGATTGCTTCCTAAAAATAAAGCGGTAAATTAACAACTGCAGAACACTGAGATTGTTAGCAACATAATTAATTAACGCTGTTATTCATTTGACAGTCAATCACCTCAAGCTCGACGCCCAACTCACTGCGACACACAATATGTGCTATGTGCCAATAAATGCTGCATTAAGCTTTCGTTTTCTTTGTTGAATGGTGTGTTGCAGGATAAATACAAATTTAATACACGGCTTCATATATAACATGTGGGCTGTCCCGCCCTTTACTCCCTGGACACCTGAAGAATATTTAGTGGTGGGGCGTAATAATAATAGCCATTTTTACCAATCCATGAGCAAGTCTGACGCCGACACAGTGTATCGTTTATTGCATAAAACATTGTTTCTGAGGTGGTTTGCTGCATTATTTATTACTTTAAATGTGCCCTCTCCCCTAGTTTCACATTTGTTTGATAAATTGCTGCATTTCTTCAGTGGCTTCTTTTAAGTGCCGCACAAATCCAATATGTAATTACACACCCTTTTATCCTCACCCCTTATTATGGCATGCAGGCCTTTTATTATATAATAAATGTAATATTTAGTACCTGCTCAAATTGTATGAACAACTCTGTTCAGCGTAATGGATTGAGGATTTTTGAGATGTTCAGTGTCAGTAATCATAATGATTGTTAACAATGAAATTGATTCACTCATTATACACAAACAGCAAGAACGCTGCAAATTCACACTTCAGTCGTGCGTAAAAGGATACTGGAACAATAGCGCTGTAATGAAGATCAAATACAGATTCTGATTGTTGTGCAAACAAATGCGAGCAGACAAATCTCATTACCACATCAGCTTGAGGCTGCATCTCACGTAGCGACAGAAATTAAATGTGAAATTTCTGCTGGAATCTTGCGTCAGTTCCACAGCAGGCGTTTGTGACGCTGCCATTTTCCTGACGCGTGCTGCTTAAACATTACCTATTCCTCTACAGGTGACCACAAACGCATCACTTGTTGCACTTGAGAGCAGAACTTAAAAGAAGTTGCATTTAAATCAGAATTCTGCCGTGCCTCTGTTTGCTATTCTGTCACCAGCCGACGTGCACACACCGTGTCCCACCATGACAAAAAATTAACATTACAAACGGGAAACGCATGCACTTAGGAGAGAGAGAGAAAGCTGCGTCTGTCAGATGCTGTTTTTCCCCCTTAGATGGATACATAAAGTGGGCTATTTTCTCACTTTCACATCAGTATGCAATTTTGTTGCGGTTATATAGAAATCATTTTGATAACAAAATTCACTGGAGGTTATGCTGAGCAAACATCTCAGCCCGGCAACTCCTATGCAAAATCAGCTAGAAGCCAACAGTATATAGCCTGTGGTATGATGTATCTGTCATTAAATAAGGCCCAGGTGAAAATTTCCCTTCTGCATGTGAAACTAGAGAACTGATATTATGCTAAACCATCGCCTTCCTGTCAAATCCTCAGGTGCATTACTGGATACGGTATTAAGGTAAAGCCTGTGTCTGCAGTGTAGCATCCATTACACCCATGCACATGAAAGGGTGTTGTTTTTGTTCCTGTGTGTCTGTGTTTGAATAAAATAGCTCAGAGTTTTCATCTGATTTGGACCAAACTTGGTGGAAAGATTGAGGGTCAGCCAAGGACAAAGTGATTTGAGTTTGATAGAAGTCAGTTAAAAGTCAAGATCACAGGCCAAGATCAAAAGTTTGGCCCATTCTTTTTGGGCCAGTGCCGGGTATAATGGATATTTAGAATTGCTATTTTGAGGAATTGATAAAAGATACAGCTATGGCTAAGATTAAATAATAATAAATGAATAATGAAATCTTATATCAACTTTCTATTGGTCACATGACCTTTGAACTCACTGACTTTGAAAGGGCAAACACTTTTAAAATGTCGATTTCGGGGAATTGCTTCAAGCTACACCCTCGGTTACTATTGAGCACCACTATGAAGCCATATATCATGTTTCTATTGGTCACATGACCTTGGGTGATCTTGAAAGGTCAAACTCAAGGTAGGTTTCTTCCCGTTAAGATTATGTTTTGATGCCAACTATTGCTGTGAATGGTGTGAATCCAGGCATGGTCCTGGATGCTGGAAATGGCACCAGGGACCCCCTCCCCCAGAGGCCCCACAAATACTCAATGTGTGCTAATTAGGGTCTGTGTGCTTAAACGAAGGAATACGGTAATTTGTGCTTCGTTGATGCCGACTTATTTTCCCCACATGGATCCACACAGTTTCATCTTTGTGATCTGTGTCATTCAGGATTTTCCAGGCTTCAAGTCTCGGTGAAGCCGGTAACTCAAAGAAAAATCCAGTCTGCTTTGTGTATGAGCGGAAGCTCGCTAAGTGAGGAAAAGAAAAAGCGTCAAACAGCAGAAAACTCTAACTGAGCACAAAATTGAAACAAAATAAATTCTGCTGCTTGAAAATAGAGACGGTGTCCCCATCTGGTTCTCTTTCATGCATCAGTGGTGGTGTTGAAGAGTGACACAGCGGGGCCTCTGAGAGCGCTCACGTTAGAAGTACACTGTGATTGCAGAGAAAAGATGAGCAAGTGGACAACAGTGGAGCAAATGAATGTCTTCTATGAATGTTGTGCCTCATTTTTATGGTTCTGAATCGTGTAACACTGCTTCTAATAGACCTTTGTGTTGATTAATGCATTTCATTGATTTCAGGCACTGTCTAAATGAAATGATGTCAATAAAGTTGACTTGAAGTTGAGTGCTCAGCGGGGCCTCATTAAAGTCCAACTCCTTTGAGTTGGACTATAAATATGTCAATCTGCATTCGATTCTTGGTCAAGGTTATGCCACCTCTTTGTGTCCTTGCACAAGACATTTTATCTGCGTTGTCCCAGTCCGCCCATCTGTAAATGGGCACCAACTTTGGCGGGGGAAGTAACCTGTGATGGATTCATGCTCTGTCCAGGGGAAGTCGTAGACTTTGATCCGGTTCTCACTATGTAATCTGTGGATAAGCACGGGCACTAATGGACCTCAGCGCCTATATAGTGTAGAAGATAAGTCCAAAGTAATGGGGTAATCTTTCATTTTATGATACAAGCATGACATTTCTACCACAGTTGGTACAAATAATATGGTATATGATTGGAGGATTTTTAAATTTTGACCCTTGTGTAACCCTTCATTGACCTCTCATGGTCCTTACAGGTCAAATCCAACTTGCCTCCACATCTGAAAATAAACCTTATGGTATGTATTAAAATTTCATGCTTGTATCATAAAATGCGCAATTGTTATGGTTATCCACTGTCCTAATGTGGAGCTTACTTTGAGTTTTGGCACATTTCAAAGCAAGGAAAAAAAAAAAAAAAGATTTTGTGGGTTTAGGTGTTTCATAAGTACTGCTGCAGAAAATAAATCTGTGGTCTGTGGCAGAATGATTGTACAGCATACATAATTTATATCTTTATTATTGAGCTACTAATTCAGTGGTGCTGAAATTTCCAATATACCCTTGCCAAGGCCTTTCAATTTCGTATGAGCAATCATGATTGATTACAGCAGGTAGCTTCTCTTTGCCAACATAAAAAGGATTTCTTTGACAGCAATCTGCGTTTACATGCACAATAATATTCTGATATTAACCAGATTAAGACAATATTCTGAAAACTGCCATGTAAACAGCATTTTCTGATTACCTTAACCCAAATAATGTCATAATCCACATGTCTAATTAAGATATGGAGTATGCCGATCTTAATCAGATTTTTAAAGTGCATTGTAGATACAGTTGCGGTCAGAAGTTTAGACACTCATGGGCATGAATGTCATGGTAATTTTGGGATGTTAATGATTTCTTTGAACTGTTCTTTTGCAAGGGTGGAATGATTGTACAGCATACATCATTAATGACTTTAAAAAACAAGAATTGGGTGCACAAGTTTGAATTTATTTTGGATCTTCTCTAATCCACACAGGGTAAAAATTATGCATACATTCATTTAAATCTTTTAATAAGTGGTGCTGAAGGTTCTACAATGTGTTTAACGTGACAAGGACAAGGTCTATTAACTCCTCATTAACTGATCATGATTGACTAAAACTGGTTGTTTCTATTTGCCAGCATAAAAAGGATGTGTTTGACAGCACTTATTGGACTGACCAATGGGAAAGTCCAAGGAACTCAGTGAAGAACTACGAAGGCAAATTGTAGATTTACAACCAGTTGGGAAGGT
>OMMV01159941.1:0-10046 GCA_900302635.1 Chatrabus melanurus
AAACAATCGCTAACGTTTGGTCGTGACGTATGTCATGCGAGGACAACAACTATCGGCTTAGCATCTCTAGCGTTCGCTTTAGCCAACTCCTTCACCACTAACGGAGCGAGCTGGAAAATTTCTGGCTATTCGGCAGCGTTGCCACAACGGCCCGAATAGCTTCGCTCGCATCTTTCTCCGCCGCCATTACTGAACTACAACTCAAACTGGCGCACGACCTCAACGTCATCGTTCTCAGCCACTCCCTCTGTTCGCTGATTGGACAGGTAAAAAATTGACCGGAGAAAACCCAAGAATATACCGAAAACCCAGACTGAGTACTGAAGGAAATGAAAATTGAGCGGAAGTACGTAGGAGGGTGGAGCCAGGCTAGGAGGACCAGGGCATGCATGAAATGAATGTTTTGAATTAAGTATTTTTATAGGTCAAACATTTCTTTCTTGCATGAACAATATTGAATAATGACTATATTATTTCTATTCAATGACATTGTTGGCTCCCTTGGAACTTTACATATCATCCTCAATGTGTTTTTTGTAAATAATTAATTTTATTTCTATTTTTACTATTATAAATTTCAATCTAGTTTATTAAGTGAATTAAATGTTTCACAAAATTTTCCATCATACTCATAAAAAATAAAAATGTTAATCATTGGAACACAAATAGAAGCCGGGACAAACGTGGCCCGTGGGGCGCAAAGTTGGCAGCCCTGATTCAGATGCTGTACAGTGGCCGACTTATTAAACTTAACCAGATAAAACCATCAGGATGGTGGATCATCATACTGTGACACTTTGCCTTCAACCATGCAGATTTCTGGTGTGAATCAGGAGTTACTGAGGAGTTTTAACGCCAGCAACGGAGGCAGGAGGAGGTGTAATTTTCGAGTTTTGTCATGTTGATAGAAGTAAAAAAAAATCTGTCAATCACATCAGATTGTGACGTCTGCTACCTTCTACGAAAGCGCTGACGGATGTGGAGTTTTAAACGTCGCGCTGCTGTCTGTCAGCTGACGTCCCGTTAGATAAAATAATTAAAAAATAATAATAATAAGCCAATTAAAGATTTGCCAAATCACTTAAGAAATGGTTACTGCACAGAAAATTGTGTGTGAGGGAAAGCGAGATGTCAGAGCGCTGCGCCGAAATGTTTGACATCCCAAGTAATTAATACTTGTTTTTTCTTTATCTGGCTTGGCGGGGGTTCTTTAAGTCACAGACTGGCGATATATTTTGTGAATGAAATGAAGGCGAAAATTGGTGACAAACCTGGTCGACACATCGAGGGCTTTGAAAGAGATTTTAATGATGCGACAGCGGACTCTTCCATTGTGGGAACCAACGCAACATTTTACATTTTGATGCGTCATTGTCACGGCCCTAACATAAAGGTTCCCTAACAAGAACCCTGTTTTTTTTTTGTTTTTTTTTGCTTTTGGGAGGGGAGTGAAATTTGGAGGACTACTTATGCGTGCATTTATTGCCAGCAGCAAAGAGTCTGTCTCCCGGGAAAAGCGTTGGTCGTTATCGTGTACTTGGGTGACTTTTGAAGCGAGACCTTGCTCGAAATATGACATGAATGAAGTCATGATTTGGGCTTCACTCTGTCTCAGCAGCGGCCCTTTTGTTTATCATCCCGTTCCATGGCACTGACAAATAACGCTGGACAAAGAGCGACTAAATATTTTCACAAATGCTTTAATTGAAATTGGATTTTAAGTGCTCACTGGACTGTGATGGCAAGAATCAGGTGCCAGAGCGTTAGCCTTTTTGCAATTCAAATGTAATTTTCAGTTTTTGTTTTTTCTTTTTGCCATTACCCAGGAGACAGTTGAAAATATTTACCAGGTTGAGCCTCTCATTAATCCAATACCCATCACGATTAGGAATAAAATACATCATGGTCTTGTTTACTGAAGTGAAGTGTTAGCAAATATGCTGGTCTTTGTGTCAAATTGCCATCTTTTTATGTGTAAATAGTGCCTGATGGAGGTGAAATCTTGATTGCACAATATATATGAAATAAACAGCTGAATTGTTGAGTTTTCTGCTCTCAAGTGGATGGAACATTATTTGCTGGTTATTCTGTGATTTACTAATTTATTGCCTATTTGGTCCACTATAAGCACGAAAATAGCCACCATGACCAGTACTGAAAATTATAGTTAAACACGCCTGTAATATCCATGGAGTGAGATAGAAATCACAATCAAAATATGCTGAACATGTTACTGCTCAAGAGTCGATCGCCACAAATAGATGAGGTAGTCGTCATTATCTTTCTGTTATTTTTTTTCCCTCCTCATACAAGTCGATGTGTAGTCTAGTCACAGCGCAGGACAGACTCCGCTGGTTGGAGAAAATTATGTTTCCCCCGTGACCTGGGTCCCAATGATCCCACACTCTCGGTCTGTGAACTGAGATCAATACCACTTCAGAGTAGGTTTAAGCACATTTAAAAGTAGCCCCACAATGCTTTTTGGTTGCTGTGTGTTAAATGAAATATCCCTGGGCTACAACCATAAGGAGCACTACAGTTAATGGCTATCATTATCTATTTTGATAGTCACAAATAAGGTCATTATGGCTGCATATGCACACAGATTCTTCAAGCAGATGTTTTACCTTTTTTTTCTTTTAAATGTTAAAGCTTTATAGCAGAGATATTTCTGGGCATGCGGAGCGCGGCTTTAACGCATTGTTTTCACGAAAAGATGCATTGAATTGCAGCGCCGCGCGGGCGGCTGACGCAGACGATATTTTAGCATTACTAACGGGAAATTAAGATGTAATCCAAACGTATAAAGCGATAAACACTACCTCTAAGCCAGAGCACGTGAGCAGAGCGGAGCGATGAGAATTTCTGCTCGTCACTCGTGGAGCTGTACGCTAAGCAGGGCATGTGAGCTGAGAGGAGCGGGAGCGAGCGCAGACCTGCAGCGGAAGGATTTCGCCTGGAGCGTGGAGCAGCGTATTTGGGGAAAAAACTGGAGCATCACCTTTTTCTCCTGGCCAGAACTTCGTTATTGCGCATGCGCCACTGCTCAGCGCAGCAAAAAAAAAATCAGAAGTCCTAAGTGGGCCGAGCCGACAGCCAGTCAGAGTGCGCCTTTTTATTACGTGACACTTTTCAACCAATGAGCAACGAGAAAAGTAAAAATAGCATTTTCGCAAATTGTGCACATTGCAATATTGTTATCTATGAACATTGAATAATTGATCATCTTTACACAATGGGGAAAAAAGGTTATAAATCTGGGTGCGCTCCAGCAATTCATCTGCTTTAGCCACTGTGGCTAAAGGGAACAGAATTTTTTTTAGCCACACCAATTGTCACCGCGACGTGACGTTCTCATTTTAAAGTTAAAAAAATGTGTTTCTTACATTAGAAAATGTGGATGTTCCTCTGTAATTAATACTTACCATAATTTGGTCGTTGTTGTTGCTTCAGATTCACAATATAATAATAATAATAATAATATAACTTTATCATTTCTTTATAGACTAAATAAAATAGCAGGAAAGTAATGTGTACATGTTTGAGGGTAGATTAAATTTATACATTTATGCATTTCAATCAAGAGAGACAGAAAATAAAGTTAAATGTTTCTTAAACAGAACAGGAAGTTACGTGACAATTACTGCAGTTTGTCTGTTAAAGAAAAGTTTTTAAAAAAGTACACTTGGTACAGTCATATTTAATTTTCTCTCTATGGTTATTTGTCAGCACGCATGTAGTCATGTGATGATCAATTCCCAAGATTTTTTTTTTTTAATTTAAAAATTTCAGCATTTAATTACCGTCCTCATGGACTATCTTACTACCTTAATGTTGTCATGACTACATAGTAATTACAAAAATATAAATTTTAAAAAGCAAAAGATTGTCTTCTTGACTGAACTGTCATCCCATGTCCGTGTTTATTCATTCATTTAATGTTCAAATATAAAATAAAACAGCTTTTTCAAATAATAAAATAGTGGCTCTTAAAAGAGCCTTTGTTTTATTTAGAGGAGCAGGTGTGGGTTTGCAGAGAGGACAGGTGAGCTGGACTGTCAGGACATTTAACCAGAGGAAGGTCTCCTGGACAGCTTCGTCCTCGGGTGGAGCTGTAGCCGGTGGGACAGGAGGTTCTGGGGTGCAGGTCCACCTCTGGAGGTTCTGAAGTTCATCCACATCTGCAGGTTTCACTCCAATCATCCGGTGGCAGTAAACGTAAAAAATAAATAAAGAGGAACATTAAAATATAAAGATACAAGGTTAAGATTCAACAATATAAACCAGTGCTGTGCAAAAGTGTGAAAACAATCAGACAGCAAAAAAAGCAATTCTATAAAAAAAAATGCTGTAAGTTACTTAAAAATGAGACTTCAAGTAGACCGAACAATTTACAAATATAAAGAAATGAGTGAGCTGATAATGATTAATGCAGCGCAAAGAAGCTTTGGTGAAACAAATTCAGTTTGTTCAGTTTATCATTCAGCTAGCATAAGCTAATGTAGCGACCGACTGCTAAAGGCTAAGCTAACATTAGCCTATAAAACTGTTCAGTAGTGAATATCTCAGGAACTACATATGATAGACACTTGATGTTTGGCTCATATGAAAGTTATTGTATTTACTGAATAATAAAAAAAGATTGGTTTTTTTGTGTGAAAAAAAGGTTGATTTGTTTTTCTTCCACCCTCCCACCTGCGGGCCCTAAGCACTGCTTCCAGTTTATTATTGTAATCATTCATTATTTACAACGGGCATGGAGACTGGCCACGCACGCATTGTTGGCCCATACATTGGTGGAAAAGGCCCATTGTTTGTACGATGAGTGGGCCTTTGGCCCATTGGTATTTTCTTTTTCTTTTTTTTTTAACCAAGGAACGTTCCTGTGTAGCCATTCTGTTGTTCCTCTGTTGGTGTTAATGAACATCACCAGTGAGGGTGTTTTCACACCTGAAAGTCTTGAACAAGGTGCAAACCAAGGTTTAAAAAAAAGGTGCAAACCAAGGTTTATGTTTGTAGACGTTTGGTTTGAATGGAGAAAAATGAATGAACAGATTCATTTCATTGCAACTACATTATTATTATTATGGTATTTTTACTAGCAAACGTGATGGCATTTGATGTCAAAAGTTAGAAATTTTCTACTTTTACTGCCTGCTGCAGTGACAAGGACAAACTGGATGTTGTGTTATCTTTAATGGCGAGAAAAGATGGACAGCGAGGGAAGAACTATTTAAGTGCAGAGTCACGTGTAGGGCCAGTGATTTTCCATGATCGCGGAAAATGGACGGAAATCATGGAATCACTCTTCTGAAATGAAATCTTTAAAAGCTTACGAAATCTGTCATTTTTAAAGGTTTATAATGTTAAATTCATTGACGTAATTGCAATAAACTGATGAACCTGAGGTGCGTTCAGCGCACAAAACGTTTTGTAACGTTAGCGAGTGCTTTGCCATTGAACGACCTGTTCACCTCTGTTAGCGAGCATTCGCTCGCGGCGTGACTCTTCATGACACAAACATGGTGGAGTTTGTAGTCCGTGCCGTCAGATGACTGCAAGGGCAACACTTCCAGCAGAAACGGCGTCAGTTACGGCTGTAACTATGGGTGATTTTTTTCCAGTGCATCGTCCATAAGCTCATCTAAGAGCACAGAAAGAGCAAATTTCTTCATGACATCTTTTCTTCTTCTGTGAAGTTTTATGGCAGTTGGCAGACCGACAGGTGCATTTCCGCCACCATCTGGACGGGAGTGTGGATCGGCACTGAATCCAATAAAATATAAATAAAATAATAAAACTTTCCATGCTTTGTATTGTTTCTCTTTTTAGCCATCAAATGTGTGCAAGTGCCCTCTCATTGGTTGATATCCTGCTGAAGCAAAATAAACATGCTGAAATGGTCAAAACGGAATTGAAACGGAAAATACATTTTTTTTAAAAATGGAAAATCATTGGCTCTACACAAGGTTTTAATCAGGTAAAGGTGAATATTTGTGTGATATTACAGAGAGGAATTATGCTGTCACCTCACAAAAGTTGAAATTTTAAGCAACCATCAAAGCCAGAGCTTCCCGTTTTAAAATAACGCTGTGCAAAACACCAAAACTCTGTTGTATCTTTTCAATTACTTAATGTTTCTTTTCTTCTACTGTTTAATGGGTGATGATATCCTGACTGAACTTCCTGTAATTGGTCCGAAACCCCAAACCATCCCAAAAAGTGTTTTCACACTGCAAACAAACCAAACTGTAGTTCAGTTTGATCCGGACCAAGACCACCTCTTTTTGTTGGACCAAATTTTGGCCCTTTGGTGCAGACCATGGTCCAAAGGGCTGCTATTTTGGTTTGCACCAAACCAAAAAAGTCTGAAAGTCCAGACCAAGCAAGGTTGGTGTGAAAGCGTCCTGGAACCCTCAACATGTTGACTGATCTCTCTGAAGGATGACTGAGTGCAGAAGAGTCATGGGCCTTGAGGTAGTTGGGTTTCGGTGCCAGCTATGCCTACGCCAGTCCTTCCAATCACCTTCAGACTCTGACACGCCATTTGATTTCTCACCATGTTGAAGATGTGTGAAATGAGGACATTTTTTTTTTGTTGCTCTCATGAGAAGAGATTGATGTCATATTGCAGAGTGCACAGAGAATTTTTGTTATTGTTGTCATTTCTGTAGAACCTTTTTTCTTTCGAAGGCATTGATTTAATGCTCTGTCATTGATTCTTGATGAATAGCTGTTACTGTACACTTGAAAAGAACCGTACTTTTTCTGATGATGTAATACGGACAGACTGCCCTTTCAGGAGAGTGATAGCTATTATTTTGTGAGGTAGGTAAGGCGCGCCAACAGAGAATTTCTCATTTGTCATCTTTCTGCTCTTATATGCCAGATCAAAGTTACGACCCCTCTATTTGTGATCAAAAGATGGCTGGTAATGCCGTGTGATGATGCATGATGTAACATACATGCAACCGCTCGAACACGCTAGGCTTGTCAGAGCAGCAAATGGTCACCATCTTATTAAATCCACCCCCCCCAATGTTTCATCTCCTGTTTGAGAAGTGCAGCCTCCGGCGCTTCTCTGGGGACGTTTGATGTTGCAGATCAGAGCATGTGGTGGTGCAGGCACTTTAGCTGTGGGGCTTCACAGTAACCGTGCACATCATCCAATCTACTCAAAAATCAGATAACTTCAAAGAATCTGTGAAACGCTACCTTCCTGAAATCCCGTGTTTCCCATCGGTGCTGCCTGTTACATTAGCAGCACGTTATTGAAGTTTCCTGGAAAAAGTACCTCTTACTTCACTAAAATCTATTATCACCTTAGGGTCTATGACAAGTCATAGCACACTAGACTTTTTTTTTTTCCATCCGTCTCTGCTTCTTTCACTCTCTTCTGTTCATTGATCTGCAGCTCTACCCTGCCAATAACTTCTCCTCTGTTAGACCTTCCCTCGTCCTCCATCTCTTATCCATTATTCATCACTCTTGGCTCTTTCTGCCAAGCCATAATACCTCTTACCTCAAGATGCTCATTTTCAGTGTTTGGCAGCCAGTGTTGGATTAGCAACCAGGCAAAGATGGCACCTACTCCGGCAGCTCAGACCCCCAAATGTCCCTGAAGCCCAGAAGCCTCTGTGTTTTCATGGGTTTGTACTGTAATTAACAATTTGTAGTCATTCATTGCAAGGTTGGCAAAATGCTGGCAAATATGAGTATTGTCCAGACCCAAATTTACTGGTCAGCACCAGTAAATACCGATCAATACTGGACAATATGGAAATTGTAAAGACCACCTCCACAATAGGAAATATTATAAATATATAGGAAAGGGTGATCACATGGATTGTAACAACTACAGGGGTATTACAGTGCTCTCTGTGCTGGGGAACGTGCTTGCAAGTATTATTCTTAATAGGATTCAGTTCCAGCTACTTGCTGCTCAGCGACCAGAACAGTCTGGTTTCACGCCATAGACAACCGTTGACTGCATCCGAGCCCTTACTGTATGGTTGTGAGACTTGGAGGCTAACCAGTGACCTAAGGCAATGACTGGATGTCTTTGGTACTAGGTCTCTTTGGAGGATCCTTGGGTACCGCTGGAATAACTTTGTGTCAAACGAGCCGTTACTTAGGGAGACTACAATGAGGCGTATCACTTGCATTGTGAGGGAGCGTCAGCTTCAACATTTTGGCCATGTGGCGCGTTTCTCTGTACATGATCCAACACATAGGTGCCTGAGTGTTGCGGACCCCAGTGGCTGGAAAAGGCCAAGTGGATGGCGAAACTTCATCAGGCTGTGGCAGAATGATGGTTATTTTAGAGATGTGGGGATGGACCGGTTGCCTACCTGGGTGGTTGCCATCCAGGACCCAGGGCATTTCCGTGGTGTTGTGGATGCGGCGAAGCGTGCCGTCAGCGTATGCTCCCAGACTTGACTTGACCTCCACAAAAATGTTCCATTCCAACTACGCATTGCTTTCACTTTAATTCCATTTATATCTTATAATATTACATTTGAGATGTAAATACTTAGACTAAAGTACTTTTATGTTTTTTTAAGTACTGAAGAAAAATTACCATGGCTTGTTGGTGTAACAAATCAGATATAGCAAAGGTTGCATTGGGTTCTGTGCACAACATGTTAAGTGTACTTTTCATTTAGGATCTGTTCTCAAAAAAATGGAGGCGTGACCAGTTTTTGTCATTTTGGGAGTATTGACTGTTGCAACCCTCCTGTTACCACCCTTAAGTGCAGTGCAGCACAGTAAGATGTAAAAAAAAAAAAGCAATCCAGAATGATCGAGCACGCAGGTGCCTCAGTGTGGAACCCAGCTACTGTAGAAGGCCAAGAGGATACCCATGTTTCACCTGGCTGTAGCAAATGGCAGGTTACTTTCAAGAGTTGGGGATGGTCTGACTGTCTGCCTGGATGGTTGCCATCAAGGACCCAGTCCGGTTCCATGGTCTGGTGGATGCAACAGCAACACGGGGCACCAGCTCATACTCCCAAACTTGACTTGACTTGAACCTTAAGTATGGTCAACTTTACTTTATCAATGATCATATAAAGTGACATTAGATAAAACGATAACGTGTATTAACATATATCACACGCATTAAAATATACCTGATGCACAACAATAGCTTTTGTTCTTTATCGAATTTACTATTGAGGTCCTTAATTCTCAAGTTGCTCCTGGTGTGCAGTTGAGCACTTTGCATGGGAGCATGCTGACATTGGTGTGTGAGTATGCGTGTGAATGGGTGAGTGTGCGGCATTGCTGTAATGCGCTTTGAGCGTCTGCATCTGATAGAAATGTGCTATCAAAATACAGTCCATTTATTTTGTCAGTTTGTATTGCAAAAATATTGTCCCACGAATGTGCATAAGATGTCCTTGTGTCTACATATTTTTAGTACTACAGCTCTGCAAGAGTTTCGAAAAGCTAACTTTGGTTATTATCTAAAAGGAGCCACCGGGCTGCCGAATGACAAAATGTGGAGTAAATAGAAGACAGATAGCGCAGCAATCCATGATACAGCTAGCAAGCTTAGCTCCAGATACAGCAATAAGTGGTGTTTCATTGAATAGTATTTATTAGGGTGGATGTTGTTGACTTGTTCAGCAGTAAGTCGCTCACGTTCCAGTTCCTGCAATATGTGAATGTCAAGTTAACAGTTGGTAAACGGTTGTCACCATCCTGTATCATTGTTACCTCGTTAAAATAGCTCTGGGTGATTAGTCTTCAGGTGCCAATTGAAGGTTGTTGTGTTCATCACGCTCTCCAAAACTCAGACTGCATTGTATCTTATTTGTTTTTTCATTATACAACAACAACAATAATAATGTAATGAAGTCAAAATATTGATGGCGAGCATCCAAAGAACCTGATAGCACCAGTGTAGACATTTTTCAGTCAACTCACTGTAAAATAAAAATAAGAAACATAAAATGAGAAAATAAAAACTCAAGACAACTGGGCGTACAGACTTTTTTGAGTTTGCTCAACTTAAATATCTAACTAACGTTTTTGAGTTGAGT
>OMMV01159952.1:6993-18453 GCA_900302635.1 Chatrabus melanurus
GGTGGGGGGGGGGCAGTTTTTTTTTTTAAAGCTTTATTGAACAACACAGAATATACAAACACTCAGCGAGATGGAAAAACATTCCATAGTCGATAACAATACACCGTTCGAAAGGAAACAAATGAAATAAAACAAACAGGGGAATTAGTCCAACCGTTGTCTAACAAGACTCAAAGTTTGAGCGGGATGACCAGAGATTATTTTTCTTCTTCTTCTTTAACGCTGGTTGGCAACCAGCGTAAAAGGTGCATTACCGCCACCTACTGCTCCGAAACAGCTTCAAATCGGCTCCAGCTTTATTAATAGGCGCAGTGCGTAATGCAGTTCGGTTTAAGCCACCACCCACAAAAAATCTGTGGTGAAACACAGAAATCCAGTCAAACTCCAAATAAAAAATGCACATGGTTCAAACACATTTTAACATGTGATCAGCAAAGCATTTCTAACATGTATAATGTGTTTGGAAGCAAATCTCTGAATTTGCTTTACAGGCGCTTTAAGGCAACTTCCCACATTCACCAATTTTCTTCTATTTTGATTTCTTTCATAAGTATGAGCAAAAGCTATGAATAGTCCAAGAGGAGGAGTCATGTGCAAATAGGCTGCAATGTGCAAATAGTCATCCAAACCTAAGTTTCCAGTAGTCGACTGTATATTTCATTATTTTGAAGCAGTTTTAGTTTGAAAATCCTTCATAAATCACACATCATAATTATGTTGATGCTATTCTGTTCCATTTAAAATGTAGTATAATTTTAAATTTATTAATAGCCTAACAATATTGTTACTTTAAGATAAGATATGATAAGATATTCCTCTATTAGTACCACAAAGGGGATATATGCTACATAAACAGACGTACATCAGCAGGTCATCAGCAGAACAGTGAAAGTCAATCCCATGACTACATATAATCTGAGGTGATACATAAAGAGAAGATAACAATGTACCTACAACAGAACCTTGAGGTACCCCATACTTGACTGTGAAAAATTCAGATTGTGATCAACCTGACATCCCACACATAGGTCTATAATTTATCAGGAATCTGGGAAACTGGGTTATTTAAGAATAGGTTTTATTACAGCAGTTGGTTACAAGTCAGAGACCATTTTGGATAATACTAAAGAATTTCCTATCATGGATAGGAAAGGCAGAGGTATTTTACTTATACTAATTATATAAATCATCAGCTGAAAATTTTGAACATCTCTCAGATGGGTGACGTCGAGTACGTTTCACCACAGTATCAATCAATCAATCAATCAATTAATCAATCAATGTATTTGTTCCTGGTGGGGCAGTTAGGTGTGCAGCAGAGGGATAAATACAAAACAAATACACAAAACACAAACACACACTAGGACCACAGGATAAGGGACAATAAATTAGTACAATCAATAAACTAATAAAACAATCTGAATTAAAAAAATAAGATAAAATAAACAAAACAAACAAGAATCTAGGAGATGCTTATGAGTGGATTTAGAATAGTAAGCTGCTTTGGCTGCTGAGTCTTTTGCTGCTGTATTGTCTGCAGAACATAAACAACAAGTCAACAATAAGATACCTCCAAGAGTGACACCACATATGTTACGTTTGTGTCTAAGAGCATGTCTAACAGACAAGGCATCTGCTTTTGAAACCAGTGGTGCCTGATCTAAAGGGGAGGGAATGGTCAAGAGGTTAAATCCCTGTCAGACTGAAAAATCACTAAGGGCCCTTGGGCAAGGTCCAGTGTGCAGTTGAACACCTTGCATGGTGAAAGGGTGAATGTGAGGCATCATTGTAAAGCGCTTTGAGCTTCTGCTTCAGATGGAGAAGTGCTATAGAAATACAGCCCATGTTGCACTGAATTAAGATTATCAATAATACTATATATGGAATCATCCCGACAAACATAAATTTAGCGTTACATTGTGGTAAAGCTGTATTGATGAGAAAACTGTTTCACTGTTCATTGGGCAGGACCGTGCTATTACAAATTAAGCAAGGAAATTAGAAATGACAGGCATACGAGGAAGTACTCCAACTGTGGAAACATCTAGTCACCAAGACAAAATCCCTTGCAGTGTTTCCAATACTGTGAACCCCAAAGGTATCCAACACTGCCAGAAAGGCTCTGTAGATTTATTAATATGTATGTTTAAATTGATCACAATCACTTTTTCAGCATATACAAGCACCAAAACTCACCAAATTCATCCAAGCATTTCACATACAGTTCAGAGGGCCTGCACAACACAACAAGACTCCTCCTTGGAGACTTCAATATCCATGTTGAGTCCCACAACTGTCCCTTCGCTGCTGAATTTTTGTCTGTTGGACTGCTTCAATATCACTCAGCATGTTAAAGACCCCACTCATGCCAAAGGTCACACCCTGGACTTGGTGTGTTCCACTGGTATAAGTCCCTCCCACCTGCACTGCATTGACCTAGCCATGTCTGATCATCATGCCATCCTCTTCTCTGTTCCTGTCCCTCTGCCTAAGCAGCTTGTTAAATGTACCATCACATAAAGGAACATCAAATTCTGTTAATACATGGAATTGCCTTCCAAGTGGCATAAGTAACATATAAAGTATAGCAAGTTTCAAAAAGCAGCTACGATCATACAAGTGAGCCAATGAACATGTAGAGTTAGGCAATATTTTCTCCACCTTGGTGTGTTTTGTTATCATTTGTTTGTGTGGTGATGTTATGTTTTCTTGGATTGTGGGTCTTGATTTGTTTTAATTTTTGTTTGTTGTAATGTTGTAATGTTTTAATGTTGTTGGACCCCAGGAAGACTAGCTGACGTCTTGGCGTCAGCTAATGGGGATCCTTGCCAAAAAAACATAAAAATGAAAAAAAAATAATACACCAGCCCCAGCAGACATCATTGGGACCCACCTAGCCTTTGATCCCCCTGACCGCTCAGTGGATGGCGTAGTGGCGCACTACAATACTGTCCTGTCACACTGCCTCGACTCTATGGACCCCTTAAAATCCTTTACTATCTCCTTTTCCCGTTGTGCCCCCTGGTTCAACAGTGAGCTACGTTTCATGAAGGCCATTGGTTCATGCCTGGAAAGGCTGCCCAAAAGATTTGATCTCACTGTCCACCATGAGGCCTTTAAAGACTATGTGAGTGCTTATAAGACAGCTCTGTCCAAGGCACAAACACATTATTACTCCACCCTCATTGGCGACCAGCAAAACCACCCCAAAACACTCTTCTCCACCAAAAACCAGTTACTCTGCCCCCTTAAAGCTCCCCACTGCTCTAAGTTCCTGGACTTCTTCCAGGCCAAAGTGGACTCAATCCACCATCAGCTCCTGCCACACGTCACCTCCCCCGTACTCTCATCCTGTCGACAGGATGTCCCATTGCCTGCTCCTTTCCTGCCTCAGTGCTGCCTTTCCTCCTTCTTCCCCACTGGATGCTCCTCAAGTCACCGAGCTGGTCATTAAAGCCAAGGCCTCCACCTGTCCTCTGGACCCCATGCCCACAACCCCAGTCAAGGCATGTCTACCAGCCCTGTGTGCCATTATGGTTGACATCATCAACTACTCCTTAAATTCTGGCCTGATACCCTCAGTCCTCAAAACGGCTGCTGTCTCCCCATTCTTAAAAAGCCTGGTCTACACCCAAACAACCTCAGCAACTACCGCCCAATTTTCAACCTTCCTTTCTTCACTAAAATTCTGGAAAGAGCCGTCGCTGCCCAACTCCAGCCACACATGTCCCACTATGAGCTCTTTGAACCCTTCCAATCTGGCTTCAGAACACACCACAGCACCAAGACCGCTGTCATTAAGATCACAAATGACCTCATCATTGCTGCAGACTCTGGCCACATCAGCATCCTCATTCTCCTGGACCTCCTAGCAGCCTTTGCCAGTTTCCTACTCCATCCTACCCAACCACCTATCTTACTATGTTGGCCTCACTGGTGCTGCACTTTCATGGTTTCAGTCTTACCTTGCTAATAGGATACACTATGTCACCTGTAGTGGCTCATACTCCTCCCCTGGTCCAGTCAAACTAGGTGTCCCTCAAGAATCTGTGCTGAGACCTCACCTCTTCATCATCTATATACTCACCCTTGATCAGATCATCCGCCACCATGGTCTGAGCTTCCACTGCTATGCTGATGATACACAGCTGTATCTCAGCACCAAACCCTCAAGTCAGCTCCCCCCTCTGTCCCTCATCAACTGCCTGGAAAGCATCAAAACCTGGATGTCATCCAACCTTCTCAAGCTTAACGACAATAAAACTGACCTCTTAGTTGTGACCCCCAAGCTGCTGCACTGAAAAGTGGGTGATTTTTGCCTTAATGTTGATGGCTGCTCCATTTCTCCATCCCCGGAGTTCCACAAGCTGGGTGTCAATCTGGACTCCACACTCTCGTTTCAGTCACATATCAAACACATCTCTAAATCTTCCTTTTTATCACCTCAAGAACGTCTCCAGACTCCACCCATCACTCTCCAACTCTGCAGCTAAAACCCTCAATCATGCATTCTTCACCTCCCGCCTGGACTACTGCAATGGTGTCCTGTTTGGGCCGCCCAACAATGCTCTGGACAAGCTGCAGTATGTGCAGAACTCAGTTACCAGAGTTCTCACACGCACTAAGCCTTGGCAGCACATCACCCCCATCCTCATGCGCCTTCACTGGCTCCCGGTTAAAATAATAATAATAATAATAAATTTGATTTATATAGTGCCTTTCAAAAAAAACCCAAGTCCTGTATCTCCTACAAAGTCCTCCTCCTCACCTACAAATCCCTCCATGCCCTTGCCCCTTGTACCTATTGGTCCTTCTTCTCCCTTAAACCCCATCACGGACCCTGTTGTCCACAAACATGGAACTTCTCTCCACCCACCCACACCAGACTGCGGTCTTTTGGGGACAGAGCCTTCAGTAATGCTGCTCCCACTCTCTGGAACCCAATGTGAGATCATCAGTCCAGATTAAAGTGTCAAATATACTAAATTTAACATCCAATTGAGATTTCAGACTGAACACCACCTTGAAAATCACAGCCACTCCTCCGCCTGCTCTTGAATCTCAAGTGATGTGAATGTTAGAAAAGCCAGGTGAAGAGGCCTTGTTTACTGGCATGTGAACATCTGGCTTCAGCCATATCTCATGGAAACATCCATCCATCCATCTTTTATACCCACTTACTCCAATTAAGGGTCACGGGGGTGCTGGAGCCTATCCCAGCGGTTATTGGGCGAGAGGCGGGATACGCCCTGGACAGGTCGCCAGTCCATCGCAGGGCCACATATAGACAGACAAAGACAGCCACATTCTCACTCACACCTACGGTCAATTTAGAGTCACCAATCCACCTAACATGCATGTCTTTGGAAGTGGGAGGAAGCCGGAGTACCTGGAGGAAACCCACGCAGACACGGGGAGAACATGCAAACTCCACACAGAAAGGAACTGGGCACGGTGGGAATCGAACCACAGACCTTCTTGCTGTGAGGCAAGAGTGCTAACCACTGAGCCACCGTGCCGCCGCTCATGGAAACATATCATATCTAAATCATGTTCTAAAATCAGATCATTATCCAGCAATGACTTGATACACAATGATCTGATGTTAATACATCCAAAGCTTGATGAGTTTATGAGACCAAATAATGACACTATTAGGTGGAGCTAAAGTATCTTGGTCTGGACATGATGGATCCTGTAGGCTTACACCCCCGAGACAAACACAATATTATTAGCATCCATTTCAGATACAAAGTCCTGGACATCAGCATGTAGACATGTCTACATGGACAAAGATTCCCCACTCTGTGATTGGCCTCCAGACCCATCAGTCATAACTGGAAGCTCAGGATCAGACAAGGGGAGATGGGTCTAAGTGGCTGTGGCCTTGCATGTGGACAACGCTTACATTTATACATAGAGTGTTTTTATCCTTCTTATTATTTGTTTGTGTGTTATTTTTTGTAAAGCTGTTTTGGTTATGTTTGTGTAATGGCATGAGGAACTCTCATGGAGGTTCCTTTGTGATTTGTCCAATTTGTCCAACAGTTGATTACCTGGAGAAGATGTGGTCTGGACGTGATGCAGCTGACATTAAAAGTAAGACTTGTTCTTTCCTCCGTACACATATTGTTAATGTTTGCGTGACTGCACTGATTATGTGCTCTGCATATCAGTAGAGAGAGACAACATGGTAGACTTCTGTGTGCCGGTCCAGAGACCTCCTCCTCACTTGGCTGGTCTGACCCAGCTAAGTCACCTAGGAGCCAGCGGTCTTCTTCTCAAGGCAGGCTCAGGGGACCTACAGACAGCATCCCAGCAGCCTCAGCAGGCTCCTCCTCCTCAGCAGCAGTCTTCACCCCATGGCCCCCTCCACCACAGCCCAACTCTCCGCTCCACCCAGGTGCCTCCTCCACCACCTCCGCCTCCACCTGGTGCTCTGCAGCCCTTGCTGGGACCTGGTGGGCTGCTGTCCCCTCAACTTTCCCCACAAATGATGCGTCAGCAACTTGCCATGGCACATCTTATCAACCAGCAACTTGCTGTTAGCAGACTGTTGGCACACCAACACCCTCAGGCCCTCAACCAGCAGTTCCTCAACCACCCACCCATCCCTCGGGGTTCATCAAAGGCTGCTGGTGATCATTCTGGGAGCAACCCATCAGCCTCTGAGGTGTCCTCTGAAATCTACCAACAAGTCAGAGATGAGCTGAAGAGAGCAAGCGTCTCACAGGCTGTGTTTGCACGTGTGGCTTTCAACCGCACACAGGTAAGAAAACCAGACTGTCTGCGAGAAAGTTAGGATACTGTGGTGAAAGTTTCAGTGAAGCTCGCTCCGGTCAGCATGAGGAGGCGTGCTGCTAAAATGGTCCAGTGTGACGGTGATGTTTCTGGGCGTCTTTGTTATGTGTGGAACAACATAAATGGAGTGAGGAAAACCTCCATCAATGTTTGGTCATACAAATAGAAAGAGGAGGAAGTGAGTGTGAAGATTAAGCAGTGAGTGCACAAAACATATATTCTCTGTTTTCCTGTTTGTGATGACTGAAGTCATTTATGTGAGACAGACAGAAAAAAACAGGTTATAGTTCTATTTCTCCGAGAGTTAACAGCTCCTTTGTCCTATAGTGCCACTTATAGTTTTAGCACTGAGGTGCAGGCACCATCAACAGTTGTCATGAAAAATGTCCAGGATCTGCCTGGTCCATTTCTGAAAAAAAAGAAGAAGCTTGAAACGAATAGATTACAGGCCTACCAGTGACACCTAAACAACACCTTCCGTCTCTTAAAGGACGGACATTCCCCTGATGTGTTGACGTGTGAAGAAGGAGCTGATCAGTTTATGTTTCCAGTAATCACCCACCTTGTGGTATTTCTGTAGGATGAGATGAAGCATGGAGTCTTCATGCCCGCCCTCACAGCAGCGCACACACCTGATTCTTTCACGCGGTGCTAAGCTGGTTAGGACACGCTCCATTAGAGCAGAGTAATGGGAGGTAAAGTGAGCGGGCTCCTACACCAACTATCACAGAGCCGGGGCCAGGTGTGGTCTGTATAATTAGGCTTTGTGTGTGTGTGTGTGTGTCCACTTGTGGGTATGTAAGCAGTGTGAAGATGGAACTTGTTGAGAGATTCACTTTTCTCATGTCTCTGAGACATTCATGTCTCTGGGAGTTCAGCCTATGAGGTGGAGACATGGCTGTGAAAACCTCATGGATTCAGGGGATCGATGGACACAGGTGTTTGGTGATGCTGATATCTTTGCAGGAGGATGAAGGTCCAGGGGCCCTATCTTGGCAATCTATGTTGCATGGTCTGTGGCACTTTGTCCATATCCATTTGGAGCATGTCCAACTAGAGGGCACATAATGTGAGCACAAAATAGGACACAGGGAGCAAAGGGGTTAGATTTATCTTCTGAATTCGTCATGGGCATGTTTGGATGCAACATGATATAAACCAATCAGAGTGCCATCTGCCATCCCCTTCAAGAGTTGGAGTGTGCCAGGTTCCTGGCACACTATGCACACGCTGCTATAGAAAGTGAACTGAAGTGAGAGGCGTTTTGTTCAGTTAACAGATCTGTGCCAAAGCCGGGTGGAAAGCATGGCTCCAAATCTTCAGGACCCCAGGAACTGAAAAAAGGCCAAGGACATACCCACATATCACCTGGAGGCAGCAGATAGATACTTTCAGAATATAGGATTGGTTGTCTGTCTGGGTGGTTTCCAATCAGGACCAAGGTTCTATTCTGCAGGGTGGAGCAGCATGTAAAACCAATGCATGCTGCACCACCGGACCTGATGGTTAACACTCTTTCACTGAAGACTAGCGACATTGATTTTGTCTCCATACACTCAAAACTCACTGACTGCCACAGGTTTCAGTAAATCAAATAATTTTGCAAAGTGAAGACTGGAGCCAAAAGAAAACGAAGCTACTGATGCTACATAAAACAAACCAAACAGGCCTGTGGCCAGATTCACCCTGGAAGACAAAAAAGGTTTTCTTTACTCACGTGTCTTCCTCACCCTCATCCCCTGGCCCCGCCCACTTCTTCCACAGACATCAGGATGAGGTGGCATGGATTCAATCCAACAATCACTTGGTTCAATATCAGCTTTTAATGCAAAAATCCAGTCATAAATATTCAATGTGGGTCAAGATTCATTTGAATCCATCTCACATTGTTTGGTAACTCAATCCGATCACAAATTAATAAATAAAAATATAAGTCTGCACTGAGAGATGATCTGGGACACAAATGTCAGAAATAACAGTTATTTAATATAGTTTTTTAATTTTAAAGCAAAATCAGTTAATTCTAATTGATGAACTTCCTTTAAAATGAATGCAGTTGGATTTTGTAGTACTTTCCCCCTCACTGATCATTTCGATAAGGGAACTCCTTCTCAGGCTGCAGAGGGCGTTTAATCAAAGCTGGCACTAATTGTTCGATCTTTGGTGTTTCCACTGAAGTATGAATGTACATACATGTACATAAATCCAGTTGTTGCCATTTTAAGCCAAAGGTAATGAGTAGTGGGTCACATCTGCTCTGCAGGTCATAAATGGAAGCAACTTGTCAAAAACCTGATATTTTTGTGTGCACATAAATCTAAAAATGGCATAATCACTGTCAAAGTAATCTTGAGGTTAATAAGTCTGACAACACTGAGTAAGGCCTTTATTTTAATGGCACACGCTAAAACTGGACATGGTGCAAATCCATTTTGGGTGTGTTCAAGTGCTCTTTGCTGTTTAAGTGGCAGAAAAATACTGGTGCAAAGCCAGGTGCTGTGCGCCATAGGGTTGGGTTTACCGTGTTCATGATTCATTGGTGTATCGTAGTCCAAACATGATATCAGCCAATCAGAGTGGCACCTGTCTTATATTTAATCTGGACTGTGCCAGGCACTTAGTGCTGTGGTATCAAGGATTACTGACTCATTAATGGATTGACTCCAACCTGTCAGAGTGCACAAAGGGCACCAAAGCTGCCTGAGGTGAAGCACCATGGTGAGGTTTGTTTTTGTCATGAATTGTTAATTTGGTTAATGTTTGTTCGAGGTCTAAGATAAGAGATTTTTTCCTTTTTTTTGGTTCTGTGCCTACAGTGGCCATAATGTGCTGTCATATTAATATTACACCGGTGCAGGTGATTGGTGACGGTATGCTCAGGCAGTGTGTTTATGCGTTGTTGTTGCACTCTTTCTACAGCGCTGGACTTTAGACCTGATATTTGCTGCTCTAAGCATAAACTCTTTGTGGTGACAGAAGATATGTAGGCGCCTCCTCTGAAGGTGACCACGCCTCGTTTTTAGACCAACACGCCCACAGTGGCACGGTTAGTGGCTGTTGTTTCGGGGATGCGGGAGCTGTGCGTCAGGTGTAAATCAGCAGTGACACATTTGCTGGGCTTTGTTCCGCTTTGCACTGGGTGTACGATAGGGCCCATGTGTTGCGTTACCTCCTTATGAAGTCCTTGTTGTGTTTGTGTGGTGTGACGCTGTTCAGGGTCTGCTGTCAGAAATCCTGCGGAAGGAGGAGGATCCTCGCACCGCTTCTCAGTCCCTGCTGGTCAATTTGAAAGCCATGCAGAACTTCCTCAACCTGCCTGAGAGCGAGAGGGATCGAATCTACCAGGAAGAGAGAGAGCGCACCATGAATCCTCCAGTAGGACTTCCTGCTTCCAACCCTTCTAACGCCGGCGGTCCACGCCTCGCACAGGTAGCACCGACCAACACACTGCTGTGCCGGCTAGTTCTGATGCAGAACCACGTTCAGATGAATTCAGCAGAGCAGACGGCAGAAAGACAGGTCTGTCTTCAGAGTCCTTTGCGTTTTACATACCACATATCCTGTGTCCCTGTGTGCATAGAAAGGGTGGGAGAGGAGCCTGGATGACCAGATAACCTCTGATAGCTGGGCCTCCATCTGGAAGAACAAGACCAAGATCTCCAACTCGGTGAGGCAGCACATTCGCAACCTTCTCTTTGTGCTCGCTGAGGTCATGTGACTTCATCTTTTCAAAGAATCTGCTGGGATTTAAATCTTGTGTGTCCAATGGAAGCAGCCTCAGAAGGACATATGCACAGGATCTGGAAGTTTCTTGCATCTGCACACGCCAGTTTTTGGACCTAAGCGATAAGAAACTGTGTGTGATGTCAGGGCGCATTCGTGCACTATTCTTATTATGTCTCTGCACAATTATCTCAGCATGGTTTACACTGAGGGAATGTAAGCTCGCTGGTCTGTACACGTCTGTGGACAACTTCAAAGGGCGTGTATACAGTCCTCCTGAGAGCCAATACATGTTCACTCAAACACAAACAACAAAAGACACAAAAGAGACGGACTTAATGACTTTGATCTGTAAACAAAGTGCATGTGGAGACGTGCACTGCAGATGTGCAGCTGATGCTCATAACTCAGAGCGACTGATTGTCAGCTGATAACTTCACTGTCTGCACACCAAAGTGTGGCAGGACTTTAGAGCGAGAACAGCATCCTGCACTAATGCACACACTCAGGTCCATATGTATTTGGATTTGGAAAAAAGATTTTACTTCAGTTGTCTTTTTGTTTGTTTGTTTGTTTTTTTAAATTCATGGTGCAGACTGTCCAGCCGGAATTTGAGGATAATCACAATATTATACAGTCCTGATCAGAATTATTGGCACCTGTATAATTTAAGGACAAAATTTAAAATATGTTCAGAAATAAATGGAAATAAACCATGTTTTTATAATCAGAATATTTAATAAAATGCCCAAAGGGTGAATCCCATCCAAAGGCGGGGTTCACAGGCCGCCAGTCCATCGCAGAGCCACATAGAGACAGAGACAAACTCTCACCCACACCTGTGGTCAGTTTAGAGTCACCAGGTCACCAAACCTGCATGTCTTTGGAAGTGGGAGGAAGCCGGAGCACCCGGAGGGAACCCACGCAAACACGGGG
>OMMV01159977.1:2553-16375 GCA_900302635.1 Chatrabus melanurus
GAAAAGACGGGAGGGCGGAGAAGACTTCAGAGGGGAAAGATCTGCAGATAGAGGAAAAATACCCAGGAGAACCAGGCAGGGAAGAAGAAACAGGCGAGCGTGAAAGAGAGAATGGCTAATGGAAACAGAGGGATGAATAGTTAATGGGGGAGGAGTGGAGAAGAATCCTAAGATGTATGTGGGAATGGAAGTAAAGAGAAGGTGCAGGTGAAAGAACAGCTCCGACCGCAGCAACCAGGATTTTATGACCTTTTAGTCACTGTTTGCACAAAACACAGCAGCTCCCTGGTCACGTTGGAGTGTCAGCACACAGCTTTTGTTCTCACAAACATTCTTGCTTTACAGGAACTTTACGATGGATTTATGGATGAGCAATTATTGCGCTCTCACGTTTGAGGGTTTTTATCTTCAACAGTGTAGTAGCTGCTGGGTGACGTTGAAGCTTATTATTTAATAGTTGGGGTTTTTTTTAACAAAAATTCAACGCAGGGGGAGGAAGCAATAAATAAGAGTTTATGACTATTTGTTCATAGGGCTTCTACAACAAAAATGTAGCTGAGTGGGTGAGTCCATCCCTTCCAGCTTGTGTAGACAGTAACTCACAAACAGTAAATGCTATCATCTTGTACATTTTTTATCTTTATCTGTCCATGGGCCAGGCAGGTTTTCGGTACCACCTAAGGTTACAATCCAGCCTCAGCATACCTTGGCCTACATATAAATGTATGATGGCCTGTAGCCAAGTAGGGGTCAATGAAGGATTACACAGAGGTCAAAATTTTAAAATCCTCCAGTCATATTGAAACGAAAAGTATACCACATTATTTGTCTGATCATAAAGATTCCAAAAAGGTATAGTTTGGACTATCTATGACTGAATGTTATGGAGTTATGGGGTAAGAACAGCAAAAATGGTGACAAAGGTCAATTTCAGTTTGTACAGGGGTCAAAAGTTAAAGTTGCTCCAGTTTTGGTAAAAGTGACGCAAATTATTGGGTGAGCTCCCGGACCTTTGAAGCACCCGTGTTTCGAACATTGTTTCGGAGTCCGCACAAAAAAGGAAGGAATCATATGCTGTGCTACCACCTGCTGGACGGTTCAGGAATGTGCATCCATATCAAATTATGAATCTAATATTTAAAGGCCACAGTCTGCGCAGGGTCTGTACATGCACTAGTGCACGTACGTTGCTTTGTTTTTTCAGTGTTACTGTAAAGAATGGTTACCGCAAACCTCACGATAGAAATATAATGCAGATAACAAACGATGCTATAATTATATCCCAACATGGATGGGAGGGCCTGTTGGACCTTAAAGTAAGAAGGTCTGACAGGTCTCTGTGTGTGTGTACGTGTTAGGCGGCTGCCTTCGGGGTTGTTGTCTTTTGTAAGCTTCCTCATTCATGTCTGCTCGGCCAGCAGCAGCAGCAGCCCGTCCTCGCTCTGCTGTCCGTCTGTGACCATAAACACGCTGCTAATGAGCGCTCCCTGCAGACGGCTCCTCAGCATCTGCTCAACCTGACGCACACAAACACGGACACACGTGCATGTAATTAATTTCCATATACGTGCAAATGGCTATTTATGCACACGCGTCGCTGAAAAGACCCAGGCTTGAATGAGGGCAAGTCTTATCTTTTGCCTCATCATAAAGAGGTGCTGTCTGGGCCCTCGGGCCCTAAACGCTTGTACACTTGCCTCATATTCACCGTGACTGGTGGATATGAGCACATTCTTTACAGTGATGGACTGGGACACACATTGCACTTTAACATTGCTTTAATCATCACTCTTAGCTGTGTCTGAGCTTCAGAGAGCCTGCGGTGTGGGCCGGTGGAGCTGCTGGGTTTGCCTCACGGTTGATCGGCTTAATAATTGATCGACGACGGGAAGTTGACTCTGACTCAACACTGGTCGTGTCCGTGGAGCTCTCTTAGGCTTGTACCCTGTGAAACGCAGCGAGTGAACGAATGAGTCCATCCCCTCCACTTTAACGCCAAAACAACACATGCTCTCATATTGTAAGGCGACAAATTAAAAGGATAAACTGATTAGACTTTGATCAAAAAGCAACTTTGTTTTGTTGAAGTAAAATACCACAGCAATGCCTGACACCTGCTGGACATGTCTGGAATTGTTTCAGGCAGTAATCTTAAGATCACATGCATGATGGAAATTAGGAGCAGGTGTGGTTGAAGATACTTGTAGCTTGAACCGAGTTTGTCAGTTTCTTTCATTTCCAAAGCCTAGATCTGATTATAGACAGACAGACACTGATCACATATAATTAGTTTGTGTAATTTTCTATTCATATGAAAACTCCTTTCATCATTTTAGTTGTTAAAAGTACACTGCTGTGTGTCCTGGTTGAATGATGTAAATTATATTTTTCTAGTTTAATATGTTGTTATGGGGACGTCTTAAAATGGAATATCAGAAGAAATGTTTCAGTTGTAATTATTTTGGGGTCTGTCCTTATTGTGACTGGACAACCAGGCCGTCTGTGGCCTTCTGCCACAGACGGCAGCCCACATGTCCCACATCCTCTACTTTCTTCTGGGAAATCCCAAGGCGTTCCCAGATGGGATTTATAATCCCTCCCAGTTGAATATGCCTGAAACACTTGTATAGTATTGAAAACTACAGATTACATCCTTCTGTTTTTCTTTTACTGAGGTAGAAGCGGCAGTTGAAAGCGCACCGAGGTCAGGCAGCGACCAGAAGTTGTTCCGAGTGTTTTCATCATCGGCTCCCAGCTCGCACTGTTGTCTTTGTTTGGGATAACGGGAAGCTCGTGATGCGGAAAACCATGTGCCACTGCTGGTGTTTATTGAATTAGCTCTCCGCGGGTTCTGAACAGTCACACAGGACACGTTGAAGACTCACACACTTGCGAACGCTCCCAGATCCACGCAAACGGCGCACACAGTGAAACGAGTAAACTTGTGGATCGGCTAACAGCTGTTAGCATCAGCCGTCCTGCTGTCAGCCGAATGCAGATCATTCCTGCGTGTGCTGTGTGCAGGTCTGCCAAATGTAAAACAGTCTGCTGTTTGTTTTTTCTGTGCTCTCGTTTGTGTCATTCTTCATAATGACTAAACCGAACGTCGATCCAAACTAAGTGGAGTTTTGCAACCCAGAAGCTGGATTCTGATTACTGATTGTTGCTAAAGGGCATTTTATGTTCTAAGGCCTTTTGTGTCAATCGAGAATTCCGTTATCCGACGTCTACTTTTAACTTTCCTGCTGTGAACCCAGAGGTATAATAAAATCTGACAGAGCCAAAGATTTATGTCATATAACATGTAAAAACACTCCACTTGTGTACAGTTGGTTTAATAGCGCTGCGTTATGACAGACAAGACCCGGCTTGCTCTCTGATCCACGGTGTAAAGGATCGGGATCTGGGCCATGGTGGCTGCTCAGGAACACGCATCATTTTCTGGCTGCCTTTAGAAAAGGACTCGTACTTGCTTGTTGTGTCCTGACCCAAAATCAGACACTGAGGCTGACAACACTGATGAAAGTTCTACAGGCTTTTGCACTTCACAGTCAGAATTGTCACTCATGAAGTTAAATCGCATTAAAAGGAGAGCCAAGGAAAAACCACCGACAGCCATCGAAGGTCTGATTGTTTTCACCTGCATGTCTGTCTGTACCTTAGCAGAATATCTCAAAAACTAATTGAGGTGTTGAAACCAAATTTTCTACATTAGTTAAGTCCCACCCAAGGATGAACTCCTTAACTTTTCAGGTTTAGGGGTCAAAGGTCAAGGTCAAAATTTTGCCCCATGCAAATGGGTAGGGGAATAATTTTCTAAGGCTTGTAACTCCTTGTTGGCAAGGAACGGTTTACTGACCTCGGCGAGGCTGTGATCTTTGGGAGATCAATGGATACCCTGATTGCAGCACTTGAGAAGCTGCACAAGGATTCAGAGTGTCTGGGTTTGCGATTGTCCTGAATCAAGACTAAGATCCAGGCTTTCAGTGACTTCCTGGACTCGGCCATCAGAAGACTATCTGTATGCGGTGAAAGTGACAAACTTGTGGAGACATTCTCATGTCTCTGGGTCCTCGGCCTGTGAGGTCGAGAGATGCTTGGGAATAACCTATGGAATCATGAGGTCGCTAGACAGAGGTGTTTGGTGATGCCGATATCTTTGCAGGAGAATGAAGGTTGAAGTCTTTAGGGTCCTGGTGCTTCCTGTCTTACTGTATGGTTGTGAGAGTTGAACACTAACCAGGGACCTAAGGCACAGACTGGATGTCTTTGGTACCAGGTCTCTTCAGAGGATCCCTGAGTATCGTTGGAATGACTTTGTGCCAAACGAGCGGTTGCTTAGGGAGACTCGGATGAGAAATATCACTTGCATTGTGAGGGAGTGTCAGCTTTGGATATGTGATGCGTTTCCCCGGTCATGATCCAGCACGTAGGTGCCTCAGTGTTGAGGACCCCAGCGGCTGGAGAAGACCAAGGGGACATCGACATTTCACCTGGTTGCAGCAGAGAGATGGTTACTTTTGAGAGGTGGGGCTGTATCGGTTATCTACCTGGGTGGTTGCTGTCCAGGACTCAGGGCGGTTCGTAGTGTGGTGGATGCGGTGACACGCGACACCAATGCATGCTCCTGGACTTGATTTTGACTTGAAACTCATGAATTGATCATTTATAGTAGCTAAACAGTGCCAGAGAGGCCCATCGTTACTATTAGACATGGATAGGAAGTCATATGTGAGCTTATAATATACAGCTTCTAATTTGACCTTGAGTGACCTTGGACGCATTCAAGGTCAGACCCAGTTTTCTGTAATGAAGCAGAATATACTGATACTGTATCACTATGGCAACTGGCTAGTTCTGCTTCAGATAAACTCAATAAAGGTGAATAACCATCCATTTTTATGTTTGTCTGTCAGAATATTTTCTGTATTTTTTTTCTCCTGAGGGAGGCGTGTCCGCATTTGCTTTTCATTCTTCACTCCTCACATGGGGCGTTTCGTTTCAGCAAGAAGGGACTTTCCAGTAAGGGATTAATTGAAGTGTTGCTGGTAGTTATTTAAGTTCACCGGTGTTTTTAACCTCCCTTTCTTATTTGGCGTCACTGTCTTCATATAACCACGTCCTTGTCAGTCCTCACTACATGGTTCTTGCCAGTCTAAATAAATCCACGAAGGATTTTTCAGGTGTCACAAGAAATATTTTGAAGAAAGCAAGAAAAGGGTGTAGCGCTAATACTGTTTCACATTCCCTTTTGTTCATTAATCTACTTTTCCCAATAAGACATTGTCCATAATAGACTTCTCATGACTGTTTCCCACATAATCAATGTGGCACTTCGACTTTTATTGCCTTCAATGAAATTAAAAATGGTTTTGTTTTTCCTCCCATCTTCCCCTCCCCTGCAGTATTCAGCGAGCAGCGCTGGCCATCGTAGAGCACTACTACAGTGACTTTCCCATCCATAATCCAGCTTTACTTTCCGCCTCAAAGTCCCGCGCCGCCAAGCACTTGGCCGGTCTCAAGGTCTACAACGTGGATGGTGAGTTCCCAGCAGCCACTGCTGAGGGTGAGTGGGATGGTCTTTGAACTCCTGTTGCATTTTGTCAGGGCATCAGTTTTTTATGGCTTCTGGTTTTCGGGAGTCTCAGAAGTTTGGTTTTACTTTCTGGTAGGTTTTTTTTTTCTTTCTGAATGATGGTATATATGGATTTTTCTTGGTCCTCAGTGCAACAATATTTCAGATTGTGTTTTACAAATCATTTACATATCATATCATTTTGAGGCTGGCAACAAAAACTTGAGAAAAAATGCATCAGGCTATTAGTCCATGAGCCCGGACAAAACAACACTTACAATCCCGTCTCAGTATACCATGACCGACACAAACATGCATGATAACCTTCCTATTGTGGCAGCTACAGCCATGTAGGGGGTCAATGAGGGTTACATAGGGGTTGTGAGAGTTGAACACTAACCAGGGACCTAAGGCAAAGACTGTATATCTTTGGTACTATTACTCTTCGGAGGATTTGTGGGAACCGTTGGAATGATTTTGTGTCAAACGGATGGGTACTGAGGGAGACTCGGATGAGGAGTATCACTTGCATTGTGAGGGAGCATCGGATACGACATTTTTGGACATTGGGCGCGTTTCTCTGGGTCTGATCGAGCACGCAGGTGCCTTACTGTTGAGGACCTCAACGGCTGGAGAAAACCAAGGGAACACCCAGGTGCAGCAGCAGATAGATGGCTACTTTCTAGAGTTGGGGATGGACCGGTTGTTCTGCCTGGGTGGTTGCCACCCAGGACCCAAGGCTGTTCCGTGGTGTGGTGGATGCAGCAACATGTGGCACCAGCGCATACTGACAGACCTGAGCTGCCTTCCTCTGTCTTCCTCTGTATTTAAGGCGCAGTCGCACTGTGATATTTGGGCACACGTCAGTGATTGCCAGCCTCTGGGCAGCGTGGTGGCCTCGCGGTTAGAGCGACCGCTTTCAGTACAGAAGGTTCCCGGTTTGAGGCCACCCCTGCCCATTCTCCATGTAATGTGGAGATGCGTCAGGAAGGACATCTGGGTGTAAAACTTGTGCCAAATCTTCAACATGCAGATCCATGTGGGATCTGCTGTGGCGACCCCGAGTTGAAATTGGGAGAAGCCGAAAGTAGATTTAGTGATTGCCAGCCTCTGCTGATGAACGGCGACCGTGTCCAAAGTTTTCAACATGTTTAAAATTTCTCGACATACCTGTGGCCACGTAGGAGACCGGTACAGACCGTAGATTGTCGCTACGTGCGCTAGCCCTCGCTAGCCTGCGGCACCGGTGCAAACAGCCTGAGTTCCTGGTGCGATCGTGCTCGCTGGCTAACGTGTGGGTGTTGGTTCTCCTACCCGCTCAGAATCACTGGACAGTGGTGTGTTGAACTCCTCTCCTGAACATTTCCACGCTGGCAACAGCCCCGCTCGTTATAACGGAGCTCTGGCTAACGGCTGCCTCTGCTACAATCATGTTGTGAAAGGCCGTGATGCGTTTGAGGTCCACTATGAAACTCCGGGAACGGGATTTTCGCCTCTTTTCTCTCCTTTTCTCTCTCTTTCACCTCGTTCACCAGCCGCTGGCTCAAACGTCATAGCGTGACTGCGCCTTTATGGGTTATTGACCCATAATTATGGCTTTGTAATGACAGTTTTGATATATTTTCTTTGCTTGTATTATTGGATTAATCGTGACATTGTTGTTTTTCTCTAAGAGTTGACTGTTCCTCCTTATTTTAGCAGTGGAGCTTTTATTAAACTGCTTTTCTTAGCCTGTTGGATGTTTGTAATGTTGATTTTTCATGTTATACAGACAGGTCTTGAATATGATGAAGCATGAGTGATTTATATTTAATTTGCAAAAAAAACATGCTAAGAAATTGCACATCTGCACACATACTCCAGTGAATTATGAGCAGGTGGGGTTTTTCTGATCTAACCCATCCAGCCACTGAGCGTAGCCGGTGATTCCTCTCCTTTTGTCTCTGATGCTAACCCGTTAAGATGTCTTTAAAGCTAAACTGAAAGCCTACCTGTTGGACAGTAAGTAAATGCGCTGCAGCCACTAAAACGCACTCACGGACTGCTGCCCTCCACCTTGTAAAAGCTTCGAGCTCCTGAAGGAAAGCCTGGTTTTGGCTGTGCAGATTCACTCCCTGCTCCTCTTTGCATGTCACAGGTTGATGAAAAATCTCCCTCGTTTTTTTTAAGTTCCACATCATCCTCACCACAGCTGGCAGAATGTAACCAACAACCATCTTTTAAATTAATGCTCCCCCTTAAGTGTACTCAAGCTCCACGTAAGTGCACTAGCTTGACTCCCGCTCCCTTTTTTTACCCCCCGGCTGCCATTCATCTCGCTCCTTTCTTCTGCCTCCTTTCTGCGCTTTCAGCAGGGCGACAGTTGTGACGACGGCTGATAAATCAATAGCCATCGCGCAGCCGGTTGTCGTTTTTCTCCCGTGTCTCATCTTCTTTCCGTCCTGCAGCAGGTGCTCAGGGACGTCTCCGCCTCTCTCCTGTCTGTTGCTGTTTCCACTTTTCTACACTCATCCCGCTCGCTTCCGACAGCCGCGCACGCATTATGACGGCAATAAGTCAAACTCAGAGCGACTATTAATTCTCTCCTGATTAACAGCGAAGTGAATCCCTGACCTCAGAACGGCTGTAACGTTTTCATTGCGTGTGAATGGGTTTTTCAGTGTGATACTGACACTGTTTGGTGATTAATCGTTTGCCGACAGAAGGTTATGTAATTACACCCGCTGTCTGTTTGAGTGCAATCAAGGTGTTTGTGAAAGTGACTTGACAAATTTCAGTGACATTTTCGGCAGATTGTCCTTTGGTCAGGGATGAGTTGATTAAATGTTGATGGCGATCCAGACCTGCCGCCAAATTTTCCTGATTGTCACTTCTGTAACTTCTCGCCTTATGATGTCACAGAGAAGTCAGACCTTTGCCAAGGCCAGTAATCCTCTCTTTTATAGTATACGTTTCTATGGCTAATTGTTACCATATAGTCATTGAATTAAAAGGGAAAAGGGGGAGTTACACGGTTAGCCGCTTACCTTAGCCTCCAGTCCATTTTGAGACGCTGCTCTACAGGAAATTGTCCCTCATCGGCAGTCGACTTGACTCAGTGGGGAGCGAACTGTATGAGCAGTCGTTTTAAAAAATGTCTTTACATTTAGTGAGATAAACGTGCACACGTTTACCTTCTCAGCGATCCTCTCCATGCTACCAGACACTTCTAATATTGTTGCCTCTTCAGTGATGACAAGTAGCGGTTTACTGTGAGTGTTTTTAGCTTGCCCCGTACAATTACATTATATAGCCAGTTAGCCTGTGATGGCGTTTGCGTTCTAAATCAATCTTGCTCTGATTAAAACCATTTCTGTCCCGAGTGAAAAGCTGAACTTAGAAATATCTAAAGAATGGAACCCAGGTTGAAAAATACCGGCATTTCCTTTTAATAGTTCTAGTTTTGATAATAGTTTAATCAGTTTACAAGTAATTTATCGAGGATAAAAGCTCAATTTTGATTCATTCCGTTTTCTGAAATGTAAGGATTTGTTCTTTTTCTGTTTCAATTGGAAAAAAAAAACTCCCTGCTTTTTAGAAATGGATTAGTTTCATGCACTTGTAAACCTTTTCAAATGTGTCTTAAAGTCGCATCTGTCAAAAAAAAAAAAAAAAAAATTTATTAACTCTGAATTTTGCAGACTAATCAACAATAATCCAAAAATGCAGGTCTTGTGTTGCTTATCACACAAATATCGTCCTGTTTGCCTTCAGGTTCCTGAAATCCGACTCATGGTTTTCATCAGAAAACGTCCCGCACATAAATCCAGTACGAACCAGAGCGGAGTATTTTGTTTCCTCTAACACCCATGAATTATTCTGTTCATGTACAATCCTCGGCCCACATTAATAATTTAGCAGCTCTGCCTTCTTTTAACCTGCATTAACATCATACAAGGCTCATCAGCAGCCCGCTGTCCTAATGCGGCGCACTGCAGTGTAAACTTTCGAAGCTGCCTCAGACGTTTAGTTAATTGGACACCCCGTGCGTCCTGAAGGCACAGAGTAAGAAGAATATCTGAATCTCAATGCTACGTCAGAGTGAGCCGGGTTTGGTTTTCAAGGGTTTAGATTCTTGAACGATCAAAGCACTTAAAGACGTTATGACTTTGTTTAGCTATTATGGTCGGCCGTCAGCTTTTTAACGGCTAATAATGAAACGAACTAGGCCGAGGTTTATGTGCAGCAATAAAGTACCCGCCACCCTGAAAGCAGTCGGCTTCCTCACGTTGCACTGGTTGTCATCACTGCGACGCACCGCCTCCCTCTCTGAGTTACCGCAACAGGCAGAATCCAAAATCCAACTGTGTCTGTTTGTCCTGGCAGGTCCGGGTAACAACGCAGCAGCAGGAATCGCCCACTCCCAGTCCCGAGCCATGATTGCTGCCGCGGCCCGCCGCAGAGACTCCAGCCACAACGAGCTTTACTACGAAGAGGCCGAGCACGAGAGGCGTGTTCGCAAGCGCAAAGCCCGGTGAGACGCTGTGGGAAGAAGGTCTCAAACGAAAAGTCAGTGGCTTCTCAGCCAGGGTGCCGAAGAGGGGAGAATGTTCCCACGAAAACACCGGGAAAACGCCCACAGTATTCCATCTCTACCGCATGTGGCATCACGTAATGATTGACTAAAAGTGCACGTGTTTGAGCGCATTGCTCTACCAAGGTCCTAAACGCCTTGCTTCAGTATGTTCTAAGATTGTTTTGAAACTGCCAAATCCGTTCCAATATTAAACCTACATCTGTTCCAGACCCACTTAGGCCACCTCAGGTTTTTTTGTGATGTCACTAAAACACAATAAATTTCGGACTATAGTGACCTCATTTCTTGATGTTTTAGTGACATCACAAAAACGTCACTTATACCATGTAAATGACACATGATTAGGTGGTTCATATGAGCGTTGATTCACTTCTTTAGCCCTATTGGTTGGTTGGAAAGGGTGTTTTTCAGATGATATTTTTGACAACCTTGACCCGCACAGATGCCTGTTCCTCCTTCGTGTCTTGGTGGCTTCCCTCACGGCCCATTCCAGAGAGATTTACCACACGGTACCATACTGTTTGTATTTCTTAATGACTGATGTAAGTGAGGTCTAAGATATATTCAGTAAGTCGGAATTGTTCATATATACATTGACTGACTTGCGAAGGAAAACTGGCTGTAAAAGTGATGATTTGTATTAACGATAATCATTACGACAATCATTTGACCGGTTACGTATTGGGCTCTAAAAATGGAGGGACTGTGTATTTTAAAAAATGGCTGTAATTCCTAAATGGTGAATGTGACAGTTTTGTTAAACCCCTCAATTTAAAGCTGAAAGTCTACACTTCAAGTACATCTTAATCGTTTCACTTTTCCAACGTTGTAATAATGTACAGAGGCAAAATTACAAAAATGTGTCACTGTGTCCAAATACTTATGGACCAGACTGTATCTGTGTGTATCCCAAAAACTGAGTGGTAGCTATTGTCATTAGTTCCAAACCTCTCCAGCAAGTTCAAGGAAAATTGATTGTTGGTTAAATCCCCAGTGGTACAATGTTTTATTTTTCTCTTTTTTTTAAAGTCTTGAAAAATATTCTGTCACTTTATATGGAACCATGTTTTAAAGGCCTTTTTGCTGGGTTTTCTGAATATCACATTCTTTACTTTTTGAATAACTAGGTAATAGTGCCTGACCTTCACTCAAATGATTGACCTCTGGCTGATCTTGCCAGGGAAATTCTGGAATCCACCTTAGTCTGGACCACATTTCGTCCAAATTGGGTTGAAAATCAAATTGCTTGACCTTTGCCAAAAAATATTCTTTAAGTGCAATTTTGGGGTCAGACTTCATTGACATACCAAGTTTGGTAGAAATCAGGAGAAGGAACTGGGAGGAGTAGACCAACAGACAGACAGGCGAGCATGACCTTGGCCCTAATGAGTGACCTTTGGTAAATTTGACCTTACTGAGCAATTCTGGAACCCACCCCCCATGTGTGTACCAAGTTTAGTGCCAATCGGAGTGAAAAAATTTAATTTTGACCTTTGACCCCAATGGCCTTGACCCCAATGATTGACCTTTGGTCAATTTAATTTGTCTGGATAATTCTACAACCCGCTTACATATGTGTGCCAAGATTGGTAGACATTGGAGTGAAAAATCTAAATTTTGACCTTTGACCCCCAATGACATTGACCTTTGCCCAAATAAACCCTTTAAGGGCAATTGCAGGCTCGACCTTCATTCACATACAAAGTTTGGTGGAAATCGGCCAAAAGACCTGGGAGCCGTAGGGGAACAAACAGACAGGCAAACTTTTCTCAAATTATAGGATGATGTTGAAATGTTGAAGAAAACAGAAACGTCTTTTTAAACTGTATTTTTATTTTTTTTCCTTCTTTTATTTTTTTTTTAACTGTTTCCTCCTAGACTGGTGGTGGCAGTAGAGGAGGCGTTCACACATATCAAGCGCATGCAGGAGGATGAGCAGAAGAAGGCTCCGGGCGATGTCATGGACCCGCGTGAGGCGGCACAAGCTATTTTCCCGTCCATGGCGCGCGCCCTGCAGAAATACCTGAGGACCACCAAGCAGCAGCACTGCCACAGCATGGAGAGCATCCAGCAGCACCTCGCCTTCTGCATCACCAACAACATGACGCCCAAGGTCAGGCCTTCATCACATTTCCATCACTAACGTCAGGAGATTTTGGTGACGTTTTAAAATGCACTGTGGAACTGTACAACCCGCGTACCGTACAAAAAAAAACCACACACACAACATTCCACCTGTTCGTCTGCGTGCGCGTTCTTCCTCTGACTTCATGACATATCAGGGATTTCTGGTCATATAGTCTTAATTTTGGTGTCAGATTATTTGTAAGACAAATGTGTCTATCAGCTCAGGATAAAATCTGGACATATTTCACGCGAAGATTTTGCTGGATATCTGCTGGACAGATAACACAACACTCACAGGTCTACTGTGTCTGTTGTCCGTACAAATGTTAGTTACAGTTACTCTGCCCAAATAAACCAGAATGAAAAAGTGAGGAGACTAATGTTTTATACACAGTCTGTCAAATTTGAACCTTAACCGTGCACCAGAGATGAAAGTTTTCCGGATATTCCTGAATATCTGGGGGTTTTTTATATAATTTTCCGGGAAACTGATTAGAAATTCAGCCAAGTCAGTAGGAAATCTGGTCGGACTGTACTGTTCTGCATGTGTGTGTAGAATAAAAGTCTCCCCTACCCAATATCAGGGTGTTTGTGTTCCGTCGTGGAGTATTGGGCGTGTTTAAAAACCTAGAGTTCAGGTTTTATTTCCTTACCTGACTTTCATCGCTGAGGCACACGGGTGCTCCTCCGTGTCGTCTGGAGGATCTCACGAAGCAAACTCACGATATCTGCCCAAAATAAATAATTTACCAGCAATAAAATGAGCTGTAATTTTGCGATTATACCACAGAAATAACGGTAATTTATAATAGATTTTGTCAGCTTTGTAATCGTCTGTCTACCTGCTTCTCACCCAGGCATTCCTAGAGAACTACTTGACCCTGGGTCCGACCCTCCGGTACAGCCGGAATCATTGGCTGGCCCGCCAGTGGACGCTTATCAGCGAGGCGTCGGTCACCAGCGGTCTGAAAGATGGAACCGTCTTCCTGCTAAAATGTGTAGACTTCAACCTGGTGGTGACTTCCAAGAAGATTCCCTACATCCAGATGTCGGAGGAATACATCGACCCCAAGTCCCACAAGTTTGTCCTGAGGTTACAGTCAGAAACCTCCGTGTAGGACTCGGAACACGCTTTCAAGAACTGAACTCGTTCTGTCGCTCTCAAAAATGTTCACTTTGGGTTTGCAGTTTTTACTTTTTTGGAATTTTTATATATTGTACATGAGTCTATATATTCCACAAGTTTGAACAAAGTGATTTTTATCGTGTTTGATTTGGCTGAAAACAAACGAGAAAAAAAAAAAGAAAAGCTGAAGAGTCTCGCACAGGATTATGGACACGCCAGCTCGATTCGGAAGCATCGGACATGGAATGAATCGTTTGTGCACATTTGTCTGTGTGTGTGTGTGTGTGTGTGTGTGTGTGTGTGTGTGTGCGTGTGTGTGTGCATGCGTGCATGCGTGCGTGTGTGCATACTTTACTGTACTGGGTTTGGACTATACTTTGCTGGAACTGGACTGGAATCTGAACTTTTTAATTTGGAG
>OMMV01159986.1:0-12421 GCA_900302635.1 Chatrabus melanurus
CCAACCGATGGGCCATCAAGTCAAATCCGCGTTACTCCTCTCTGTGTGTTTAGGAGTCATTGAGCAAAACACTGAGGGCCCGTTCACACGAAAACGAAACGCTTACAGTTTCAAGAAACTTTGTCATAAATACGAAGACGTTTCAGTAAATGTGTGCGTCCACACGAATGCACTCAATACGCCTGAATAGGATGTAAAACACATGCCAGGCCTCTGGTGGCGCTGTTGACGGAAACAAGCGAAAAAGACTTAAAGCGGAAACAGGCTAAAGAATTGAGGTAAAGTGTCCTCGATAATTTTTTGTTCTTCTTGGTAGTACAGGTGAAGAAGGATATTTTGCTGTAAAAGATGTAACAGGCTCACCAGCTTTAGCAGCACACAAACAACACTGTACGCTGCCATTTTCTGAGTGTGGCGCATGCGTGTTGATGAAGAGATGGCTATGACGTAGGCGGATCAGGAAAAAGTTGCGGTTCCGGCTGTAATCGCGGAGACGCGAAATCGACATTTCAAAATCTTTCCACTCTGGGACCTAGTTTCAAAAATGATCGTTTACAGACCCTCAAAGTACCGTTTTCGTCTGGATGATAGCCGTATTTTGTAAAAAACTATGCGGTTACACCTCGTTTTGGCTTCGTGTGAACGGCCCCTAAAACAGACTTCACTTTCTGATCCACCCTCATATTATAACTTTCTAAGATCATCAGTAAGACATTTAAAAACTGTGCCTCGCCAACTTAATCCTTTTCCTGATACACAATAATGCTCAAATCACTGCCATTAGATTACAGGACCTGACATCACAAAGACATTAGCAGAATATATGTGCACTAGAGATGCACGGATCTATCCACGGACACTGCGGACATAGCCACGGGTCGGGCCAAGTAATAAATTATTTTTTTTTAAACATTCTGATTAATTGCTGGTGGATGAAATAAATCATTAACGAGCAAAATATTAACTACATTCTCTGAAATGTGAACATTTTTCAAACTTAATTTCTCCCCTCGCACTAATTTGCAGACTCTCGTTCGGCTGCGCAGCTGCGGTTCCATTTCAGCCACATTTGCTCCGCTGTCACTGAAAAAAAAATGGGTGTCGGCGATGCGGCGCGGGGCGTATTCTGGACATGTTCAAAATCGGTGCTGAGATTCATGCCACTCTAAAATTTGCCAACTGGGTTTAAAGAAGCGTGGCACAGAGGTGCCCATGTGCACAATGAGGCTGGAGCAGTTGCGCACTGACAGCTCTGGAACTGTCCACAGGTCTTTCCCAGCTGACCTGCACACACTGCACTCCACATTTGGGCTGAGCTGGTGAGATTAGTTTCATATAAGGAGGTGAAGTAACGTAATAATATTTATTATGACCAAATAGCACGGCATAAGAAAGCTCGATATAAATGCGAGATGGGCATGGCTACTCGATAAACGGGCAAAATCGTCACTCTTCAAAAAATTTAAATCAGGCTTTTGCGCAGTTTTACTTTATACTCAGCTCTGAAAGGATGAATTAATTTTTTTGGGGATATATGCGCTCTGCAGAGGTGCGCAGTGACGCGTGCTCCTGTGCACAGTGGGTGATCTGAACACCTCTCATACAGGCAAAAACAGACGCGTCCCGTTCCACAGGTGGATTGTATTTTTTTTTAAATCTACATACAGAGCCGTGAATTTCACAATGCGTGTCACGCTTCAATAACCCACTGAGAATTAGAATAATTATAATGATGATCGAGTGCGGATATCTAAGCCAGAGAAACTCTTTGGTGCGGGTGGATGGCTGCAGAGGATTTATTTTTAGCGGCGGGTTTGGGCGACGTCAGACCTGATCCACGCATCTCTAACATGCACACTAACGCTGGAGTTGATCTTCACATCAGTTTAAAGAACAGCGAAGAATAAACAGGGGGGGAAAAAAGCATAACATCTATAGCTTCAGACAAAAGTGCATCTAGCAAAGGAACAATCTTAATATTCTGTGACACTTTCATGAGGACCAAATTTTGAAAGTGGTTTTGCGTTTCCTGAAGGATCCTAAACAAATTTGGTTTGTTTGTCCCTCTTCAAAGTGGTGGGCATTTTTGGTATGGGTGAAAATGGGACCAACTAGGGATCTAAATTCATCTAGTCATACAGAAACCAAAAATATCAATTTTACCAGATCTTTGACCTTCAATTAAGTCACTATGAGTGGAAATGTGGAAAGGTCAATGCACTTTTGGTCAAAGGCCATATTTACCAATACTGTTAAGATGATCTGGTTTGAAAGATTTTGGTGCTTAATCATTACTGCATTTTCTCACGAGACAAATTTAGCAGAGTTACGTTCAAAAACCAAAACGGCAGCTTTACCCTTGAAATTTAAAAAATTAATTTTGGAGGTCATTATGAAATTTCACAGGTAAGGCTGACATTTTCGTTTTTGAAAGTAGGTTAGTTGCACTTGTCTTGTCAGAAAATATAGGATTAGACACCAAAATCCTTCAAATCAGATAATCTTAACAGTATTGGTAAATTTGACCTTTGACCAAAAGCGCATTGACCTTTCCACTTTTCTGGTCATCGTGACTTAAAGGAAGGTTGGATATGCGGCAAACTGTATCTTTGGATTCTGTATGACAGGACAAGAAATTTGGTATAGTTATCAACAGGACTGGCGCAATTGTGACCTCCAGTTGACCCCATTTTAACCCCTACCAAAAACGTCGGCCACTTTGAAGAGGGACACCTGAGCCAAATTTGTTCAGTGTCCTTCAGGCGACCCAAAACCACTTTCAAACCCTGGTCCCGGTGAACGTGCCACAGAACATAAAGACTGATTCTCTGCTACTGACTTACCACCCAGAATATCCCAACAGGCCGCACTGTCCGCATACGTCCACCTCAAAGGCGTCACTGGAGATCATGAGGCGCTCCAGCAGTAACATGCTCGCTCCGTATCCAATCAGACAGTCGCGCTCCATCTCGCCCAGACGCAGACCACCGTCTCTGGATCGGCCCTCGGTTGGCTGCCTGACATCAGAACAGACACATTCAGGGAATATTGATAAAATACAAAAAACAAACAAACTGGTAATAGTTTGTGAAGTTTGCGCCTCATTGTAAAAACCACGTTCTCATCACAGTCTAACACTGGTTTGTAAAACAAAATTCACTTCTGCCATTTCACATTGCCACTAGTAAAAACAGTTAAAATTCTCCTTCACTTAGTTTTTCCTGTGGAAAGATAAAAGTGTTTGGTGACACACATTCAAAGTCTTTTCTTTTTTTTCTTTTTTTCTTTTTTAAAATAACCTCCACAAATTTCAAATATTTCCATCCGTTTTATGACAAAATTTTCTGTAACTTTAACCTAACCGACCGTCCATGCAAATTCTCAAATTTATAACCGAAAAAGTTAAAAGTTGTGACAAATGTGTGTAAGAATAACACCAGAACAAGATGATGGTGAGTTTTATTAGCTTTACCTGGTGAGAACGGCTCTGGGACCTCTGGCTCTGGCGTGCATTTTGTCTAAGACCATGTGCTTCAGTTTCTGATAGTACACCGGTCCAAAGTAGATATAAGCTTCCAGTGGTTCTCTGTAGGAAACGTCACACACACAAGGACATCAAGCCAACAAATCTTTTAGTCAACTTTATATTTCTGACAACCACATTACAAAGCAGCCAGTTAATCAATTGGCTGATTAACAGAGAAAGTACTTGACGACAACTTGGGGTCCCATCTTACACAAAGGTGCAGAGCAGCGCACAGTGCAGGTGTCATTGCTCCTTTCCAACAGATGCCCAGTGCCCGTGTTGTTTAAATAGCAAATTTAGCCCATGGGTGTGTTGGTCTTAAATTGAGGTGTGGCCAGATGCGTTGCTGTGGCACTGTATCATGAGGCAGCAAAAAAGTGATTGTGCCATAAACCAACAAAACCTCATCTAAAGGTGAGTGCGGAGTTTGTCTGCTATGTGTGTGTATATATATATATATATATTTATTATTATTATTTTTTTAAATGGCACAATATCCAGATACGCTTTACATACATGGGATCATGACGTGTGTACACTTTTGTATGCACATGGATGTGCAAACAGACAATTTAAAGACTTCAGTTTCATTTTTGATGTTTGACAAACTGAATAACTGATTCCTTAAATTGAAGTTGCAGGTGAAGATGTAGATGAGAACCAAAGTTGCTGGGTGTCCCTGGTAAAAATATATAATACGATGATGTTAATGGGAAGAATCGGGTTCAGTTAATTACCCAGTGATCCCCGAGGTGACGTAGTCCTTGCCCTGGTAGTTGTAGCCGTAGCGGATAAGATCCTCACACACATCCTTCACTTTGCTGCCGCCGAAAGCTGTACCGTAGTGAAACCGACCGTCCAGGACTCCTGCCTTCCCTGCCAGCAGCTCAATCAACTTCCCCACCTGCAGAATCAGACAAACTCATGTAAGTGCAGCGAGAAAACATCGACACGAAGTGTAAAGGCTGTGGGTGCAAATCATGAAAAGCTGCTGAACCTCTAATATTTAGAGGCAAATATGAATAAGTAAAATGTGCCTCCACATTTTACCTTTAAAAATATTAAAAAAAAATTTTTTTTTAGGTGCCCTCAATGTATTATTAAGTAATTATAAGCAGTTGTCTGTGTTCTTAAAAAAATACTTTATTTTTTTTTTTTAAATCAGGCTTATAACACGATAACTGATTAGCATTTTAAACAAACCATATTTTCCAAAAAAAAAGTTAAGCCATTTCATATTTAGAATCCTTTTATTATTTAAGCACCATCATTTTTGTGTTTTGTTTTTTTTTGTTTTTTTTTTAAGGTCAAGCTTATGATTCCTGCACAGTACTTTATATAAATGATTACACATGTACTCCTCTGGGTGGGACCAACAATTCTACTAAGGCCACAGCCAGAAGACCCCACCCCCCCAACATCCCATAAAAGAGAACACCTACTCTCATTTCACTCGTGGGCCACAGCAGAAACTTCCTCCTGAGCCAAACATTTCTGAGCCTTTGTCATGACAACCACAGCTCGCGACTGACAACTTCAGCAGTAAAGATCATCCACCTTTTTACGGCGTAAAAGACAAAAACGGACACAAACCCTGCCAAGCTTCATGTCTTTCAGCAACACTTCTCCGTGTATACGTAAATGTTCTGTGCACATTTGATAAAACAGCCACACTTTTTATAGAAGCAGCTTCGCTGGCAGCCGTCGCCGCAGCAACAAATATGTGTTTGTTAACAGTAAGATTGCCGTTTAGCCTCTTCAATGGATGTGTGCTCTGGAAACCGATGATAACTCCCAGAGGAGAGTAGTAACGATAATGAAGGTTTTGTCTCAGAAGAGCGAACAAAAACTATCAAGAATGAAGGTCAACAATGCTCGTGGTGTAGGATGGCACTTAAAACCCACAAAAAAAGAAGACAACGGCAGATTTAACATATATTAAAATAAGAACCTGAACAAATCTAATTAAATTCCACGTAAATTTCCACATAAAATTTTTTTTAAAAATCCCGAAAATTTTGGAAAAGCATAATGGACAGAGATATCTGGACTTCCAGTACCTAAAGTTTCTAATCCCGCATGTGAGAAGGGGGGGGCTAAATAATGGACTGCAAAATAACTGGAGTAATGGGAAATCAGTATTGATGTAAACAGACCATGCAATATGTAAATAAGTTGCTTTTCTCAAATAAAAAGAAAATTTCAAAAATAAATAAATAAAATTCCCAAAGCCATACCGTCATTCTGGAGGGATATCCGTGAGGATTCATAATAATATCTGGGCAGATGCCCGAGTCACAAAAAGGCATGTCCTCCTGAGGGACGATGAGGCCACAAACACCTGACAGTCACACAAATAAGTAAAAATTACACAAATGTAAATTAGTGTATAAATAAGCCACAAAAACAAGCATGACGACACATCCTTTTATAGAAATAACTCATTTTTTATGCAAGTGAACTTAATTTTAACCATTATTTCATTAACATAACACAGATCTGACAAATATTTTAGTAACGCAGTATTTAAAATGTCCATAAAACCCTTTTGTTCTGCAAATTGCTGTGGACCTCTGGTGGCGAGTGACATTTCCACACTCAGACGACCAGAATCTTCGTTTGCTTCATACAAGGAGCGCTGCAGTAGCCAGGAGTTTAAGTATGAGCGCAAATGTTTACCGAGGGGCCGAAGCACTCTTCCTTGGGCAGAGTAAACAGATTCTGGGCCCATTTGCAAATGCAAAAAAAATAAAAAGAGGGGTGGTGGAGGGGAAAGCGAAGGAGCACAGGAAGTGGAGAAAGGTGCTTGACTTGACAGGGAGACCAGGATTACACATCCACCACTTTCAGTTCAATTTAGAGGAAGTGGAGGGGATCAGCCGGAGAGGAGAAATTGAATCCGTGCACGTGGGGAAAATTCACTATTAACCCAGCAGACTGTTTCGGCCTACAGGATGTTGTAACAGGATGTTGACTGAGAACAAGTGGAAAGTCGTCCAACAGCCGAAAGAAGGTGAAAAGAGAAACGGTGAATAGAGGGATGCAAAAGGAAGAAAAGAATGTTTTAAAAAGTTGATTATGGTGTTAAATGGAGACACATGGAAGAGAAAGAACAATCGTGAAGAAGGTGAACTGTATGAATCGGAGAAAGAGAGAAAGTTCTCATAGCTGATTATCTTTGATGTTGTTTGTTTTGTGCGAAAGTGAATGAAAAAAGAAGCATGAAATCAGAAGAGAAAGGCAACACAACAGCAGGCTCCAGAGTCCTCCATCACAGCTCATAGAGCTCCACGCTGGCGGCTCGCACAATGGACTCCAACTACTGACAAGCCCCCCCCCCAACAGCAACTACAGCTGTGTGTGAGTGAAACCGGTAAATAATTAACTTATTTTGCTCTGCTAACCCGGATTTATGAGGAGAACTCTGCCTTAATTCTGTTACTGCAGCCTAAATTCAGTGTGAATTAAAGAAAGCAAAAAAGCTTGATTATAGATTTCAATATCTCAGTTTGCTCATCTCTCCAAAAATATTTGTCAATTAAGAAAATGTGCCATTTAAAAACAAACAAACCAAAAAAACGACAAACTGTATACCCTGGAGAAGGGAGAAAAAAAAATAAAAAAATTAATAAACTTTCACAGGCCGTGCTGATGTGCAGCAGCTGTGAACAACAACAACAACAAAAAAAGCCTGTACTTCAGTCGCACATCGGGACTTTTCTATCCACATGTCCGGCTAACCCCCTGGCGACCTCTCTCTCGATCACTGTTTGAGACACAAGACATTGTCCCATCCTCAGCTGACCGCCCGGCGGCCACGGCCTTAATGAAGAGAGTAAATTATGCGTGGCGCCAGTTAGCTTTTTGATTAAAACATCATACAAGCCCTCTATAGGGGAGGTGCAACAAAACAAAGGCGGTTGTAAACACTCTTCCTAGTAGCAGCAGAATACTGCTGGGGTGTAATAAATTTGCATAGTGCAGAGCAGGACAAAGAGCCAATTAATTGAAAAGAGCTCTTGAAAGACGAGGACGGGGAGGGCAGCGACGGAGCAACAGATACTCAGACTTGACTCAACAAATGCTCCAGAACACAAACTACTTTTTAAAGTCATGTACCATCTTTCACAACTGCTCCAAATTTGTGTTAATGCAGGTTTTAACCTTTCTGTCCATGCCGACTGCTGAACTTGTCTCCGATCTCAGGCCTCCTGGTTTGCCGCAGGAGGATCTTGATGAGGAAAGCGTCTTCAGCGTTGGACGAAATCATGACTTTCTCAATGTATGAGTCCGTCGAGCCTTTATAGCTGTAAAAGGTGAATGAGAGAATAACCAAAATGACCTCAAAACAACCTATAAGCCACCGGTGCTACACTCTCTAGGTCTAGATACCGAATGCTGCTAACCACAGCGAGGAAACGGAAACAGAGGTCAAAGGAAACCAGAGTTTGGAGGGGTGTAGTGGCAGGAGCCAGTGTGCGCTCACCTGATGGGCACCTCTCTGTACTGGGGCTGGCCTGGCTGGGTACTGCCCTCCAGTGGTGTCTGGGTGACAGTCGGCATGGACTTGTTTACCAACACCTGTTTGTTCTCCACTCTCTCACCTGTTGGACAGAGAACGCGTCACAATTTATTTATCACACACTGAAGGCCTGCACAGATAAACCTTTGCCTACACGTTTCAATTCATTTTAGATCCATGAGGCGGATAGGTACTGCAAATCAAACTTTAAAATAGTCCACGTAATGTGCATTAATCAAAGGTGCAAGACTTAATTTGATAACATTTTTACACTTTACAGAAAACTGCATGAATACCTGAAGTTTAATCAACTTTGTTTGCCAATGGATCACAGCAAACAGACTTTTTTTCATTGGTGTGTATAAATGTTAACAATGCAAACAAACAGCATCTAAAATACAAGAACTTTATTTTAATGGTTCTCTTGCATTTGTCCATTTATCAGTTCTTTCAAATCAATTTCAAAGGGAATGCACTGTAAACAGTGTTGAAGCTCTGCTTCAGTGACAGGGTGACACTGTTCTTTACATCCCCGAATCAGAAAAAGTTGGGACGGTATGGAGAGGGGGAAAAAAACCACACCCCAAAAATGCAGTGATTCTTAGATTTACTTTGACTTCTATTTCCTTGACATTTCATGTTTTGTGTGGAAACAGCAAGCGTGAGAATTGGAAATCACATTCAGCAAAGGCTTCCCCTGGTTCAGGAATCGAACACCGACGCTGCAGAGTTTGTGATAGGTGTAGTTACAGCATATGTGCTGTAAATGAGTCCTGGCTTTGACTGGGGAGTTGTGAAAGACCAGAATCCCATGCGGGGGGAGTCATAGACTCTCACCTGCATCACGCTGCAGAAACCAAAGATACTGTAAGCACCGGCCTGATGAGCCACAAGGCCTGGCAAGTCTTTAGTCTATAGTTACAGTAACACTTCTCCCACCAATGTGCCCTACAGTTGAGCAATTTTTAAGTACAGGAAGCGGATACAAACCCTCGTGAGTGGCGTACTCATGAGCGCAAAAGTGACACTGAACGGAAGTGTTGTGGCACTTTTTTTTTTTTTTCTACTTTCACACAGCTACATTATGCATGTATATTGCAATTGCTGCCTTCAACTGCATTATTACAGCAGTACAGTCAAGCAACAATCTGCAAGCAGCACAGCATGCTGGAACTCTTTAGTCCAGCTGGTCCACGGAGTTACTACCATCCAACACCCAACCTGGTGACCAAAGGTCCAAGTTAAGGCACTACGATCCACATGGCACATCACAGACATCGGGGTAGAAAAATGCCTTCACCGAGTAAAAACTGACGTGAACAGGAAAACGGTTTAAAAAAATTATCTTTATCCTGCTCCCAGTGTTCATGCGCTCAGTAGTTTGGGGTCTTTGGACTGACTGCACCTCGAGTCGAGTTTCTTTAAGTGTCTTTCGGTAAACTCTGGAGCAGTTGTGACGGTCCTCAGACGCTTTGAGGGTTGCTTGTTGGCTTTGGACAGGATCATTCACAAGCCTGTTATGGGAGATTTCTTTACGATGTGCTTGCTCATGAGGTGGATATGGTCTAGACCTTGCTCGTGCGTAGCACCTTGAAATGACTTGCGTTGTAATTTGCCGCTCTATAAATAAATTGAACTGTTATGGATCAGATCCATATGAAGACCTCAATGCGCTGGTACTTACCTGGTGAGCAGATGCCATCAGCATCCAGGATGTTGTGCCTCCAGATGGGCTTTCGGGTGGCAGCATCGAGCATGGGCCCCATCACCTTGTCAAACGTCTGGTTGGTGTAACGCCTCAGGGTACACTTGGCATTTTTATAGACAAGACACCTGCCAAATCCTGGAAGGAAACCAAATTAACAGGTACAGTAACTGTAACCGTTCTGAAGTGTCTGCACAGTGAATTGCTGAGAAATCCAATAACCTTTAAAACAAAAATTCAAGACTTATTTCAAGGATGACAAAATGCCTCCCGTTCTTTGGAGACACACAGTTCTCACCTCTGTCCAGCGAGGCTTTGTTGAGAACTAGAGCATCCTCGATATCGTAGCCGCTGTAGCTCATCACAGCTACAGTGGCGTTCTGACCAGCCGGTAGCTTCTCAAAGTCAATGAGCTCGATGGTTTTTGTTTTGACCATGGGTCTCTGAGGGTACACCAGCAGGTACATCAGAGTGTCTATACGGTTCCGCTGGTTGTAGCCAATAGTACCTGGGAAAGACAAGAAATTATCACAAATTTGTTTAACTTAATCGTTTTTCAAGAAGTATAATATGACAGAAATGAACCAACGGTTATGAGTTTAATCGTTCTCCTGGGTGGGACGGGGCTCTGCCTGGTTAAGGCACTGAAGTGGAGCAACAGGGTGAGTTATGGTCTAAAGTCTGGCCTCCCTGGAAGACTCGACGTTTGTCAGTTGCTATTACTTCACAATCAGGCTACAAGCACAAAGTCTGTGATAATAGGCTCGGACAACACAGCCAGATTTGCACATGTATAGGGCTGTCCACACAAAACAGACAAGGCAGAGGATATTGGGCCAAATATAGTTCCAGTCTGTGTTTTTCTAAAGATAGCGGGGTAGAGGTAAAGAGGTGGGGTGAGGGCGATCAGGGCCCTTACGAATGTCAGCAGGCCTGTTTGGGGAAGTTTTGGTTACCAAGGAGCTGCGGGTGCGCACTCCGTGGTCTTTCGCAGCTGAGCACACTGACCCCCTCTGAGCATAGCCGCAGCAGACACAATGAATTGCTAATGACACTCTGGGTGACTGGCAGGGAAAGGGCCTCCGCGCGCACACACACACGGCACAATGGAGAACCTACGCAAGCGCCCCATGTTTGATGTCCATGCGCATACACACACTGACACACATAAGCCAAACACTCAATCACACATACAAATGTATTCTGACAAGAAGTAGAGAAAGAGCAGAGTTTTAGGGGGAAAGACTCAGCAGGCTTCTTGCTTCTTTTTTGCACACTATGCTGTTTGTTATTCTAATGTCCTTTTGTATGACTTTAACTTGTGCAAATAAAACTCTAAACCAGCACATTTAAGGGATTTAAGAATTGTGTTCAAGTAAGACTAAATTACAGTAAGTGTCAGCGGGCCCGTGTGTCGGCACGCACGCTGAAGGACTTCACTACAGCAGCCCGACTGCTGACACCTGTTCACCTGACGGTCAAATTATACTTAGTGTGTCCACAAGGGTCCTTGACACTTAAATTTCAGGACCTGCTTATGTGAACGCGCACATCTGTGCGACTGTTTCACATTTGTTCGCGACTGCTCAGACTTGTGCATGCACAAGTGCTGACTGTGCATTCACTAGAAACAACACAGACACTCAGACGCAGAAGAGAGACTGCTGTCAATGTCGAGTGTGTCCACCAGACAACAAAATGTAAAAACAGAACAGTAGACTTGCAGGCAACATCTTACCCATGGCTTGCTTGCCCATAGCACACTGGTATGTGTTCCTGGGCGACTGGTTATGGTGGGGGTAAGGAATCAGACCGGCACAAACCCCAAGCAGTGTGAAGGGCTCGATCTCCAAGTGCGTTGTATCTCTGTGGATGATACCAGAGTGTGAAATGTCATAAACGTGTTTATTCTGACCATGCAGGAAGGTTTTTCCATTTATTAATGCCAGCTACATCACTTCCCACTCACTTGTTAATCATGTGTTCATAAAGTGCGATCTGACAGTCATTCTCTTCATTGACATCCAGATATTCCACCAAGCCCTCGTGCAGGAAATCTTCAAAAGTCCTGAGGTCAAGACAACATTTATTTTATGACAAAACCAAGAGGACTATTCCTGCAAAAACAATCAGTTGATTAAAGCAAATTCACACCAGAGCAGTTAACTCCGACTGAACTTGACTGGTGTGATTATCCGCTTGGTGCAACTTTATTTATTTATGTGTGTGTGTGTGTGTGTGTGTGTGTGTGTGTGTGTGTAGGAGCAATCGCAACCAGATACAGAACCAAACACCTGAACAATTCATGAGCTCATCGTGGAAAACATCAAGGAATCCTCTTGATGTGAATGGTGTCCTGTAGTCATGTTAGTATACGAGTGCTGGAATTTTTCTCTCATACAGCCGAGAAAAAAGTGGTTAAGGCCCTGTCACACAGTGACGTTTTGCAGAAACGTATGCCCACATATGTGATTTATTTTTTTTCCCAACACGGTGGTGCACGTTGAAAATAGTCAGAGGTACGTAACACATAAGTCGTGGTCGTTTTAAGCACGTGGTCAGACGTTGTTGTACGCAGAGGACGTCAAAAAATTTTGAGCATGTTCAAAATTCACAATGTGTGACACCGTGTGCCACATTAGTTCTGCAGAAGTTACAGGTACGATCG